>PVHP010023313.1:0-27476 GCA_004024765.1 Zapus hudsonius
GAGAGAGAGAGAGAGAGAGAGAGAGAGAGAGAGAGAGAGAGAGAGAGATTATCTCTAACCCCACTACCACCAAAAGGGGGGGGAACTTCCCAGAAGCCCCTTCTCATCCTGGATGGGGTCCTCCTTGGAAACCAAGCTTTGTTCAAGGATGGAGCCCAGGGACCATATATACACAGCCAGCCTTGTAAGTCACCAGCTCTTGCCTTGATCCTGGAGGCTACAGACCTGAGCTGGGAGGAAGAAAGTCCTGTCCTTTGTGAGTCACCTGGTTTACTTGAGTAGCCTCTGGACGGACATTCTACTCTCACACATTCCCCCCTTGCAGAATGCTCCAAATCTCACCCTAAGTCAGGAAGAGGGTTCTACTCAGTACTGAATTCAACAGGCACACTGTAATGACATGAAGGGCAGCTCTTCTGGGTCCACATGGCCACCAGCTCAAGGGGTTCAGCAAAACTGGAAGTGATCTATTGTACTTATAAGCCTCTCAAAAGAGGGCACAGGACTTGAGAAAAGGCTGGTCTCACTCTCATGGGTGGAGGACACAGACAAATGACAGATAGGAGTGGTCCTGGTAACAACTCCCATCAACAGCATTACAGGTCAGGAGGCCAGGAGGATACTGCACAGCCACATGGGTGCCTCTGGCTGCATGGTCCCAGAGTTAGCAAGTGACAAGGAGAACTGGAGGTAGGAGTAGCTGTGAATCCGGAGGCTCCTTGCCCACAGGGTTCCTTTCTAGGTGCTCACAAGCTCCTGGCTCAACAACTTGCTTTATTTCCCAGTTTCACCTAATTTTTAAAGATTTTGAGGTGCTGGAGATCAAACAAGGGGCTTGCTGTTCCCAATCATGTGTTCTACCACCAGGGCTGGGCATGCTATAGGAGACTTATAAATCTTTTTAAAGAACCTGTTAAGAGCTGGGTATGGTGCTCATGCCTATGATATCAGTGCTCTGGGTTCTGGGGTCCAGCCTGGGCAACAGAGTGAATTCAGCCTAGGCTAGAGTGGGACCTTACCTTAAAACAACAACAACAAAAAAATAATAAAAAAAAATAAAAGAAGCCAGGCGTGGTAGCGCACGCCTTTAATCCCAGCACTCAGGAGGCAGAGGTAGGAGGATCTCCATGAGTTCGAGGCCAGCCTGAGACTACAGAGTTGAATTCCAGGTCAGCCTGGACTAGAGTGAGCCCCTACCTAGAAAAACAAAAAAAGGTAGAAAGCAAATGAGGAAGACACTGGATACTGACCTTTGGCCTCCATGCATGCACACACAAGCATACATACATACATGCATGCAAAAAAAAGTGAAAAGATGGCTGGTGATATAGCACAGTCAATGGTTATGAGTACTTGTCTGGTTTTGTGATGCCCTGGTCATACTCTTCAACAATGAAAGGCAAGGGGATGTGGACGGTTAGTAGAGCACTTGCCTAGCATGCTTAAGGACAAAATATCGAAAGCACCATCAACAATAAAAACTAAAAAGTAAATGAAGAAGAGATCTAATTGTCTTCATTGAATTTTTAAATGTGTGTAAGCGTGTACGTGCACTCACACAAATGCATGCATAAGTGAGTGTGGAGGTCAGAGGACAATCTCAAGTTCTGCCTTTGATTCCAGCACTGGGGAGGCTGAGGTAGAAGGATCACCATGTGTTCAAGGCCTGCCTGGGTGAGTGAGTTCCCAGTCAGTCCTGCTAGAGTGAAACCCTGCCTCAAAACAAATGTAGAACAACAAAAATAACTAGGGATCTCTCCTGGCAAGCCGCCAAACTCACCTGGGGATATGTCCACCCAACGGACTAGAGAGGCTGCTTCATGGGACCCAGCAGTACACCCATGGTACCAAAGCCACGGGGCCAACCATGTCCTAACATGAGGCAGTCAACAATGTGGACACACAATGAGCCCCACACAACACTCACCAGGACCCCTCCCATTAGCCCTCATGTTACTTGGTTCCCTCCCAACATGCCCTAGGGGACCCAGCATGGCCCTTTCAAGCCACATCATTGCCAGAGCCAAGTGGGGGACAAGACACCAGGAACTACACCATCTTCAGGGACAGACCCACTGCTCTGACACAACACTTTGTGGCCTGAACACAGTATACCCTTCTGTCCAGCAGGGGACCAGACAGGCCACAGTACCTCAGTAGGTTGGTCACCCTCAATCAGACCTGAAACTGTAGGCCTTACCCTGGATCCTTACAAAGAACACTACTCTGTATCCATAGCTCTGCCTTAGGGTTGAGCCACTCTCCTGGTTCCAATTAGGGTCACCAATCCCTTCCCTCACAAGGTTCACCACGGGACCCTAGCCTGGTGTAGTAAGACCTCCAGCCTGAGCATGAAGGTGCTAAAGTAGCCACTTTGGACCACACCTGGGCTCCTGGTGACAGAACTACTGTGAGTGCCTGCCTCCAAGTTTGCCACCGTGGAGGCAAGAGACACCTGCCAGTATTGGACAGACAGTAAACGAGGCCACAAGACTCAACCAGTTCAAGTGTATAGTAGGTTTAACAGTCCTTAAAAAAACATCTCTCTGCCCACAGTCCTTTAGATCTCAGGGCCCATGTCCTATCCAGTCCATTGAGGAGGGAAGCAGTCTTGCCCTTTGCATACGCAGACAGTCAAGTGAAACCTCTTAACATCCCTCCCGCACCTACCCCACTACCAACATCCAGTCCACCCAGGAAAGCAGCCTAAGGCTCAAAAGCTCCTGCACTCATAACAAACATGGCAGAGGGAGCCAGGACCCAAGAAGGAAAGGAGAACCCTTGGGACAGACTGAGATGCTAGGACAGAAGCTGTGTAAGGAGGCTTTTCATGCCTTATGGGCGAGAGCAGGGATGTTGGCATGAGTGTCTGGTTTTTGGTTTTGATGCTGGGCATGGAACCCAAGGTCTCCCACATGCTAGGAAAACTCTTTGCCACTGATCTACAGCTTCTAAAAATTACAAAAGGAGAGGATCTGGACCTTAGAGCACAGCCACACTCAGGTGTTCTGGCAGGTGAAGCCTCTGCGCACCCTCCTCAGCAGTCCTAGCAAGGTTGTAATCATGTAAGTCCAAAGCTACTCCCAGCTCCAAGCGCTTTACTCAACACTCTGGAGGAGACCTAGGAGGAGCCTGGGGCATAGGGAAACCCACTCCAGGGTATTGTATAGGTAGAGCAAGATGTGGGGGAAGGACAGCAGCCTTGGGAGTTTGGGTCACCTGGGAAAGCTCTGCTGTCTTCAACACCAGGTCCCAGCCCTTCCTTTGGAGAGAAGTATCTTTACCACGGAACTGGCCTCTGACTGTTGAACCTCTCAAAGAAAATGGGGCAAGGTAGAGTGCTCCTGGGGGAGCCAGCTGGCCTAGTATGCCAAGGGCAAGACTGCTTCGTTCCTCAGTGAACTGGATGGAACATGGTCCTCAAGTCCTGAAGGATTGTATGTACAAAGGGTTTGCACTAGATCAACTTAGCCTTACAACTTACTTAGATCAACTCCTCAAGGGACTGGGACTAAACTGATGAGCACCTCTCCAGGGAAGAACCAAGGAAAAGCACAGCTTAAAAGAGCAAAAGGAAATGGCTCATTCTAACAGCCCTAGAAAAAAACACCAGGATCCCTGCACAACTTCCCTAGGCCCAGCCCCAATTTCTCTGCAAGCTCTGGGGCCTGTAAAAATTCTTCCATCAGGGAATGGCTGGCTTAAAGTCAGGGTCCTGCCCCACAGAAGACACTCCCATGGGAGGGGTCAAGGCTGAAGAGGTGGGGTCATTTCAAGAGCAAGTGGAGCATTTATGGACAAACCTCCTCTGCCCAGGACTAGAGACTTAGAGTAGAGTTGTTATGTTGCCCAGGTACAGGAAGATGGCTGACCCTCAGGAGCGCCTCACAGGGTAGTGACTGCATGAAACATAAGGCAGTGGGCACCAAGACCCACTCAGGGGCTGTCTGCTCCAGGCTATGCTGAGTACTCAAGAGGCAGGAAGTTCCTTCCAGTACAAACCAGAGGTCAGGACTAGATATATCTCAAGACCCTTACAGGACAGCAGCCCTAAGGGGAGGGACCTCAGAACAATTCTATTTAACCGTTGATGACCCTCCCATGTGGCCCCTTCAGCCCAGCCTCCCTGCTACCACCCAAATGGGATAAACACACAGCCCAAGGGGAACCTGGGAAGAGCAGCATCACTTTAATAGACCCTGGGCTGTGCAGGGACAATGGCCTCCCCAGCTCACCTTCAAATGGCCTCTCCCTATGGATGACAAGGAAGAGAATGGAGTCAGGCACCTCCTCAGAGTCACAATGGGGTCCAGCATCAGGGTCCTGGACCAGAGATCAAAGGAGATAAAGATCCTGTGATGGGACTTAGGCACGGACCAGCATGGTGTCCATTGGTACAGCAACTTCCTTGACCAGAGCCATTTCCTTACTTCTAAGGGGGAGCTTTACATCATAGGAGAGGGACATGCAGCTGCCATGCAGGAGACCTCATGATCCAAATTGCACCTGAACACCGTACCCCTCTCCTAGTTCTCCAAGTATTCACTGAGAAGAACCAGGGGACTGTGGGTTTGTGCCAATAGCACCTCTAAGACCTAAAAGGGTTTTAAAAAAAAAAAAAGACACTCCACCCCTAACCCCCCACACCTGTGGTTTTTTTCCAGGTAGAGTCTCATTCTAGCCCAGGCTGACCTAGAATTTATTATGTAGTCTCAGAGAGGCTTTGAACTCAAGGTGATCATCCTACCCCTGCCTCCCAAGTGCTGTGAGTTTGGCCTGGGCTAGAGTGAGACCCTACCTGGAAAAAAACAAAAAAAGAGCAATTTATGCACTTAGGGAAAATTTGCAACGAGAAAAAGATGAAAACAGAACTCAAAGAACAAAGTCTAACCTCTGTGTGTGTGTGTGTGTGTGTGTGTGTGTGTGTGTGTGTGTGTGTGTGTGCCAACAAAAAAAAAAAAAAAAAGACCCTCAATTTAGAAAGCATAGCCAAGCATGGTGGCACATGCCTGTAATACCAGCACTCAGGAAGCATACGCAGGAGGATAAATTCCAGGCCAGCCAGGGCTATATGAGATCCTAAGAAAAGGAAGGAGAAAAGAAGGGAGGGAAGGAGGAAGAAGAAAAGTGTCTCCTCATCACAGTGCAGCCAAGTGATAGAGTGCCTGCTTAGTATGTGCAAGGCCCTGGGTTAACCTATAGGTGGGTGTCCCTCACCCTCACCCACATGCACACAGGTTCCACTGACTCCAGGCCAGGTGGGGACAGCTAACTGGACCTGTGAATGTGCAGGGGTGTGTCAGCACAACAGATGAGCACAACAACACTGTGCCAGGACTCTAGCCTCAAAACTGCCATATTCAAGATGTTAGCCCTTCCCTTCCCTCGACAAAGGGTCAGGCTGTAGTTTGGTACATAGCTTGACAACCCTCAAGACCTTACACAACCTGGGGTACGCCAATGCTCTTCATGAAGAAGTTGCCAGGGTCCCCAACCCACTTGCTGCCCTGCAAGTTTGGTGCCCACTCCAGCAGAAAGCCAATATCACCAGGATCTAGCTGTCACGAGTAACTTGTCAGTTCTTAAGATATTTCCATTGCCTACAGAACCACACAACTTGGCTTGGAGACTCTTCTCTCACCTCAGGTCATGGGGCTGAGGAGGACCAACTGTCAGAGTAGCTTGTGTCCGTTAGGAGGCAGGGCTAGGCCTTCCATTTCCATAGAGTTTTAGAACGAAGAACCACATGGGGATTTTTTCACCTGCCCTCCCACAGCCAGTACTATGGCTCCTAGGCAGGCCTTGAAAGTGGTCCACCTTCTGAGGGGTTCTACCTACTGGAGACCTGTGTCTAGTGGGACCAGAATCACAGCAGCTCTCCTAGCAAACCATTGAACTGGCTAAGTGGTCAGAGCTTGGAGGAGGTTCCTGCCACTGCAATGTCCAGAGCAGAAGCTAGACACTTCAGTGCATCCCTTGGGCTAACTGAAGAGCCCTCCCCTTCATCTGTCACCAAGACAAAGGGCCAAATGGCTTCAAGGGTCACCTCAGGAAGAAAGTGCCCCTCACATTTGCACTTTGAATTGGTGGCAACCTAACAAATGTCTGTATTCTCAGGTGTTCTCTGGCTGTGTGATTATTTTACTACAGGGAAACCATTTCCCTGATTTAAGACTCTAGAGAGAAGAGAATTCCCAACATTTACAGCGCTGGGGAGCCTCAGGGCAGGAGGGGATTCACACATGCCAGCAAGGGACATAGACACAATACTTATAGGCAACAGAAGTTTCTGTTTCCTTAAGGATGCTACTTGTGAGACATATTTAATCAAAGGAGCTTAGGGATAAAAATATGAACCAACTCACCCTTCATTACCTTTTTTTTTTTCAGTTTTTTGAGGTCTCACTCTAGCCCAGGCTGACCTGGAATTCACTATGTAGTCTCAGGGTGGCCTTGAACTCACGGTGATCCTCCTACCTCTGCCTCCCGAGTACTGGGATTAAAGGCGTGCGCCACCACGCCCAGCTTATACCCTTCATTACTTTTTAAAAATTTTTTTATTGTCCATAATGAGTTACATTATTTAGTGGGCCAACAATGAGTTGTTATCCTCCATTCCCCAATTAGCTGGATATCCTCCTCTGTGGGCCATCTTACCCTTCATTACTTAAAACAGAGATCAGGGCTGAAGAGATGACTCAATGGCTAAGGTATTTGCCTACAGAGCCTAACAACCCGAGTTTGATTCCCCGCATCTGGAGTTCATTTGCAGTGTCTCTTTCTGCTTGCAAATAAATAAATAAATGATTAAAACAAAGCAAAACAAACAAAAAAAAAAGTCACTAGGGGTTTCCTCATGTTAGAGGTGAACTGGGTCTATGCAGCATAGTGAAAACAGACCACAGGCCCCAAGTATAGCCTTGTCCACTAGGTACCACAGAAGACAAGGCTGCCTCCCTCCCACAGGGACTAAGGACTTCACCCTGAGCTTGTTATGTACACATGAGTTTGCTCAATTTTGAACAGCATTTCTAAGCTACTGAAACACTTAACCTTGGTGGATTCAAATTTGGACTTTTCAGCGACTTTTTAATCCCCTGAAGGCTGGGCCCTGTCAAAGCTCCATTCCCAAAGGTCTGTACAGAGGGCAAGAGGTCGTGAGAACTCAAGAGACACAATAAAAATCAGGGTAGTGACCTTTTGAACCAGCCTCTTTGCAGGGTGAAGGCCTGGGGAGGATGGCAGCCAGGGCAGGCAGCACCTCAGCCTCCTCTCCTCTAGGAGGTGCTTGGCAGCCTTAGCACCTGCCAAGGGGGGGAGGGGAGTGTGAATCCTCTCCCAGAGAAGGAAGCAAACAAACAGATGCAGCCCTCCTCCAGTCCCAGGGACACTGCCTGCTGTTTTGGGGACCAGGTGTGACTTAAAAACCACTCCAAAAACATCACCAGCAGGTCCCTCCCCAGGGTGCTGGCCTCTTACAGCCATCAACACAAATTATGCCAGAAACTTTCAGGTCCCCAAACAACTGAGCTGGATTTGGGAAAATGGACACTTGGGGTACCCAAAGTCACCAGGAGCGCCTCGATGGGACAAGTGTTATGATTCCCCCGTGGCAGATCTTGAAGGAAAGATGAGGGGCCTAGGCACTAGTAGGCTCACAGGATAAATGTTTCAGTGAGGACAGGAGTTTAAGCCAGAAAGTGAGCAGTGTAGTCAGCACTTGGGTGGCTGAGGCAGGAGGATCAAGAATTCAAAGCAAGCCTGGGCTAAAACCTGAGCTCTCTGGTCAAAGAAAGTACAAGAAGGGAAAGGGACAAACAATAGCCATACACACATTGTGTCCCTCCAACAGGGTCAGGGAGAAAATCACCACAGACTTAAAGGAAGCAGGGCAGGACAGCCATGAGGGCTGGTCTAGCTGGAGATGAATCAAATCTGTGGTTTCCCACCACTCATCAGAGGCTCCCCAAATGGTAGGCTGTGCTCAGTCCTTTAGGCCCCACATTTCTTCCTTATAGCCCAAGGAAGCCCAGGGTCTGGGGCACTGAGACAGGAGGGGTCAAGTGTGAACTTATCTGTCCCATGCTGGCCCAGCTGGAAAGTCCTGCAAAGTACCAGCTGGGACTTCCATAAGTAGACCAGCCCTGGCCCCCAGGGTTCAGGAGAATAGGGTTAGAACTGTGAGGAGTAGCCAGCAAGATTCACTTTGCAAGCCTGCCCCACCAACCCTTCCAGGAACTGGACAGCCTGAACTTTTCACCTTAGGCACAGACACTAGAAGAAAGGCCTGGAGGTGTCTGCCTGGGAGGTGGAGGGCCCTCCAGACCCGTCTGCAGTTTGTTCTCCACCATCCCCCCTTCAAAAATGTGGATTGCCCCTTTTACAACTGCCAGATGGCAGCCCAGGGCCACAGGCCTCCCTCCCCCAAGTGGCCGCCTGACCTCCCATAAACGGAACACAAAGCTCAGGACTGTAGCCACACCTCCCGCCCTCCAGGGATCAGCAGAGGACACTCAGGTCACCAGGGTTGCATCTGAGACAGAAGCATCCCAGGACTGCCCCAGCCCCTGGCATCTGAGTGAAACGATTAGCATCTCCCAGGCTTTGTGGGAGACCTTCTGAGAATGGAGGAACCCCCACCGATAGCTAACACCACCAGGTAGCTTGAATGTGCAGCAGACTGGCACTCTGCAGAGAAAACCTCTCTGTGTACCTCTGACAGTGAGCAGCCAACAAGACCTTACTGCCTGGCCACAGGAGAAAAGGGAACAGGCAAGCCTGTGCTCAAAGCCCCCATGGCTATTATCACAACCATCCCCTTATACCCAAGGCATCATATAAAGATAGAGAAAATGCCAAGGATATGGAAGGGGCTTCCTGAGCTTGTTCCTATCAGCAAAGCATATTCAGACTCACCAACAATACCTGCTTGCCCCCTCCTCCACGAGTACCACTCTCTTTGAACCAACAAAACTCAAACCACATGCCCCTAAGGGCCTACAACAAAGACATCTCAGCACATGAATTGCCAAGGACAAATGCATCAGAAGTTGCTGTCTGCTGGACCTCTGGCTAGCATCACAAAGACCTTGCTGAACCACCTCTTCCAGGTCATGCTCTTATAACTGCAAAACTCACTATTACTGTCCTGAATGGGCTCTCCTTTTGGTTCATGGGGAACAGCAGGGAGACAGGCTCTTCCCTCCTATTGCTGATTCGGAAAGAGCAGTGGGGCTCTTGAACACTGCTATAGCCAGTTCTGGCCCCTTCCTGCTGTGGCTTCTCTCTCAACTGTATCCATCACTCCAGTCCCTTGCTCTGCAGTCCTCAGGGAGCCCAAAAAATTAGGTAATATTCCAAATACAGTGAGATAAAGTACAGTCTACAAACCAGAAAGTAACCCTCAGACAGGAACTCCACCAAGACTAGAAAGGAACCTCCCAAGATCCAAACCAAAAGTGATCCCATCCCCTTGCAGGGAAGGAATTCCTGTGAGCTGGGGCATACCTCCCAGGCATTCCTGGAGCCTAACAGGAGCCCTGGCTCAGACTGTAAAGCCCAAGGAAGGAAGCCTCAAGGGGCAGTTTAAGACATCCCACCCAGTAATACTGTAGCACCACATGGGCAGTACACATTCAGAGCCTCATTTCACACTCAAGTGTGCTCTGTGGTCCACACTGGCCATCTAGCTGACTCCAAGGAGGGAGACAGGGACAGGCACACAAGAGGCTGCAACATGCAGCCACAGCTTTGTGGAGCAGACACCCAGAGCATGGGGACCAGCTCAAGGTAGCACCATCAGAAAGATGCTGAGTTCTGGCCATGGGAAATGGCTGCTGAGAGTTAGGTGACAGGGGCTGCCCAACTTGCAAGGACTCAACCTAGAGACCAAGCCCAGGCTTCTTGGAAGAACTCCACCTTCCCACTGCAGGTGGCCTTGGGTTCAACTGGGAAACAGAACCACAATGTGACCCTCTGGCAGATTTCTCAGGATGGGCAAGGTGTGTCTGCTCATCAGAGAAGCAATTCACAGACAACGTCACCACACCCACCCAGTGTCCCAGAACAGTCTGGAAGCAGAAAGCCCATAAAAGGCAACCCCTCACCTCTGGATCACAACCATCAATTTTCCCTGAATGCCATAGCAGGTTTGGAAGTAGGGCTGGGAGTATCAAGCACCTCACTGGCACCTATAGTCAGAACAAGACCCATCCCAATGCTTTGGCCACTCCCTAGCTGCCCATGAGAGCTGAGCATAGTACTGGCTAAGTGATCCCCAAAGAACAACCCATCAGAATATAGCATTGCTAGCCTCAGGCCTTGCCAAATCCTACAATGAATAGGAGAGTCAGGCCTACCCACCCTCTGTGCCAGTCTCTGCACCATGGATGGTACTCTGTCTTATTCTGAGAGGGATTGAGCTGTTGGAAATTTTTGCAAACAAACCAAAAAATTCAATTTTATTTCTGCTCAATCTGAATTCTGAGTGGCCCTTGGTGATCACCCTTCCTGATCACTGGCTCCTCCACGTTACACAGCCGGTTCCTGCAGATGTTATTAAGAGCTGTATGGACCCCACACTTGTTATAAAACCAGCAGAGTGCTGGCTGGCTTGATGCAGTCACTAGTCTGAATAGTCAAAATCATGGTACTTTGTTCATAATCAATTCCAGCTAACGCTGAAAAGGCAGTAATGAAGATGTTAACAAAACGAATTTAATGTAGCCAAAATTACTGCAAAACGAAAACACATCCGCTCACAATGGATGTGCCAGTCAGCACAATTCAGCCTACTTTTTAAACCTACTACTGCAGAGCATGACTTGCTCACCTTCTCCACATAAAGTCAAGACAACCCACGTCCTACCACTCCAAAGTCTTTGGTTATTTCTGGGTTTGTAGTCTGTCCTAGTGCAACTGGGCAACTTTCTTAGCACGGTAAAAGAATGGGCCCCGGAAGAAAGGCCTCCGACCAGATGAGGTGACAGCAAAGGAGGGGATGTCTGATTAGAGTTGGTAGTCATCAATGGATGTGACACCAACACACTGGGGGTGAAGGGGCCACCTGCAGCCAAGAAGAGCTGGGAGGTGGGTGAAATGGCCTCCTGAGCCAAGATGGAGCTGTACAGTGAGAGGGCCCCTGGCAGACAAGGTGGAGTTATGGAGGCCCACTACCCTCTTACCTGGAATAATAAAACCATCAAAACACAGGAGGCTGCCGGGCGTGGTGGCGCACGCCTTTAATCCCAGCACTCGGGAGGCAGAGGTAGGAGGATCGCTGTGAGTTCAAGGCCACCCTGAGACTACATAGTGAATTCCAGGTCAGCCTGAGCTAGAGCGAAACCCTACCTCAAAAAACCAAAAAAAAAAAAAAACACAGGAGGCTGTAATGACACTTGAGGGGTGGTGCCACCACCAGAGACCCAACACTGGAATTGAGCCCTGCAAATGCCCCAGCTCAATGACACCAGGGAGTTTCCATCCTGTATGGGAGGGGAGGGGCTGAGAAGTGAAAGGAGGTGGAGAGGGAAGAGCAGCATGACTCAGGACACACAGGTCAGCAGGGCCCTTTAGGACTCCAGCCCAGGTGTGTGAAGTCAGAGAAGACTTGAGTAAAGGGTTAAAGGGAACAGACCCAGGGCTCTCACTGGCTGAGAAAGGCCAGTCCTCACCCAGAAGACAGGAAACCCTAAGCTCACAGGGAAGTGATTCTCTGGAAAGTTTACTGTGATAATGGAAAATAGCCTTGGACTAAGTAAGTCCTGCTTGGAACAGTCTTTCAAAAAAAATTATAAAAACAAAATCTAAAACTACCTCCAAATAACTGCATCCCAAAAGAAAACTCAAGAGATTTAAATGAATGAAAGGCATTCAGCACGAAAAAAAGGTAAATTTCAAAATGCCTAGCATCCAAAAACCAGGAACCAATAAACCATAAAGATGACTGTCCACTGGCTAACACAAACCATAGTCAACAGATGGATAGATAGGTACAGGATACCAAAACTTTGCTTTACAGCTGTGTCCTCAAGTATAAGATCAGAGAGTGACTACTACAGCCCAAATCAACCATCTGGAGATGGAATTAACAGCAGAGAAGTACCACAGAAAAAATATGCGACATGGAACACACAGCAACAAAACCACCAGAACAAAGAGAAAGGACACACTTTCTCCATGTTCATGATGGTTGGCGCAGAGCCAGAGATGAAGAGAGGATTGTAGAGGGAGGGGTATCATTAAAGAGGGGCAAGAGAATGAAAAGATCCAAGCAAAGGACATGTAACAGCCTTCAGATTCTCATGTGCACATGTGTACTGGCTGGGATAATATCCATGCTCTACACCACAAAACAGTTTCAATATATTCAAAAGGATTCACACCACACAAAGTGTCCTGACCACAAGGAATTCAATTAGCAACCAGAAAGAGAAATATCTCTGGAAAAATATCAAGTATTTGGAAACTAAGTAACACTAACTAAGTAACTTCTAACTAAGCCATATACAAAAGAGGAAACCAAAAGGTAATTAGAAAGAGCCCTGAAAGGGACCAGTAATGGACAAAGCAGAACTTGTGGAAACCCTACAAAAACAAGACTTAGGAGACAGAGCACTAAATGCTACATTAGGAAAGGAAAAAAATCAATCAATCAATCTCTTGGGCTGGAGGGATTGCTTAGTGGTGAAGGCATTTGTCTGCAAAACCTAACTGCCTGAGTTTAATTCCCCAGTACCCACATAAAGACAGATGCAGAAAAGGGGTGCATGTGTCTAGAGTTTGGGCCCTGGTGTGCCCATTCTCTCTCTCTCTCTCTCTCTCTCTCTCTCTCTCTCTCTCTCTCTCTCTCTCTCTCTCTCTCTCTGCTTGAAAATGAATAAATAAAATATTTTTTTAAAAAAAGAAAAACATTTAATTCACTCCAAAGCCAAAGAAAGGAATGTATCAAGATGAAAGCCTGAGTCAATAGGAGATAGGAAAAATGAGAGACAATCAATGAAATCAAAAGCTGACTTTTTGATAATGTCACTATGCTGAGGAGCCTGTGGCGAACTGACAAGGAAAGGGACAGACAGACTAGCATGGGTCACAAAACTCCAGCTCCACTACAGTTAGCAGGTGGGGTCTACATCAGTCAACTCATTGAGCAAATTAAATTACCCTCTGCTACAACCTAAAAACAAATAACCTAGGAACTAAGTAGCTGCAAACCTGCCCCTAACACACATCAAGCCAACCCTGCTTCCTTGTTAACTTCTACCAAATACGTAGAAAAGAAAACAATCACCTATTGCTAACACCAAAACCAAAGACAGCCCAGTCCCTCCCCCCAACTACAGCACAATCAACATTTTTAATGAAAATTGTTTTAAAATTCTGAACAAGATTTTAGCAAGTAAAATTCAACAATTTGCCAGGTGTGCTAGTGCACACCTTTAATCCCAACACCTGGCGGCAGAGGTAGGAGGATTGCCATGAGTTTGAGGCCACCGGAGACTACATAGTGAATTCCAGGTCAGCCTGGGCTAGAGCAAGACCCTACCTCAAAAAAACCAAACCAAAACAAAACAAAAAGTATCAACAATTTTCTAACAGAATAATAGCTCACTGGGGAACATAAGTTCGGTTGATAGAGCAGGGGTGCAGGTGCAAGGCCCCAGGTTCAATCTCCAGTGCTACAAAACAATAAAAAACAAGTAATGAGACCAGAGAGATGGCTCAGCATTTAAGGCCCTTGCCTGTAAAACCTAATGACCTGAGTTTAATTCCCCAGTACCCAAGTAAAGCCAGATTCACAAAGTGGCTCATGCATCTGGAGTTCCTTTTGCAGCAGCTAGAGGCCATAGCATACCCTTTCTCATTTTTCTCTCTCTCCCCCCTTGCAAATAAAATAAAATACATACATACATACATACATACATACATACATACATACATACATACATCATGCAAACAAACATGGGCTGACTCAGAAGTTAAAAGCACTTGCTTACAAAGCCTGCTGGCCAAGGTTCGATTCCCCAGCAACCCATAGAAAGCCAAATGCAAAGGTAATGGATGAAAAGCACTCAGGAGGCAGAGGTAGGAGGATCGCCGTGAGTTTGAGGCTACCTGAGACTACATAGTGAATTCCAGGTCAGCCTGGGCTAGAGCAAGACCCTACCTCGAAAAACAACAACAACAAAAAGGAAGGAAGCAAGCAAGACTTCTCATAGTATATCTCCTCCTACAAAATGGTTCTTTTGGTTCTTGTTATTAGTTTCTTATATTCCAACCCCCCCCCCATTATAGTACTGGAGATGTAACCCAGGAACTTTGCACATGCTAGGTGAGCACTCGACCTTGAGCTACACCCCGGCCACTATCTTATTTGGTTTCTTTACTAGCAAGTGTTTCAAGTCTTTTCATGAAACAAGTCCCAGAGTATCTGACTTTGTACCATACTCTATACAATTATCACTTAGTTACCCTTTGGGGATTGTTAAATCTTAGAATCCTAAGATCAGGAACATGAATCACTCCCCAAAACCAGTCAAGATTGTACTTGCCATAGACACTGTGACATAGACAGGATACAAGGACCAGGAAACCTGTGCGCACATGCACATCAAGACGTCTTGAAAATGTATATACTAAGATGTCTTTTTTAAAAAAAAAGTCTTGGTTATCTGAGGATTACTTCTGGTTAAAAGTCACAAATGACACTACTGTGATTTTCTTTATAAAGCAGCATCTCCATCCTCAATGCTTAAAATGCTGACACCTACCTAAAACTTTTGCAAATCCAGAGAAATGTGATATAATTCAAGATCATCACCCAAGAAAACTAGCTTCAAAATTGAAGTGCAAACACCATTTCCCCTAAGAAATTAGCACACAGGCAAGCTGGGGAGGCTGGGGAAGAGGATGGAGAATTCAAGGCCACCCTGGGATACAAAGAACACCCTGCCTCATGAAACAAAATGGGAAGGGAAAGGGGACTAGTAGAAGAAAGGAAAGGGGAGGAGAAAGGGAGAGGAGGGGAGGGAGAAGGAAGGGAGGAGAAACCATCACCACAGTCCCTGCTCTCCAAAGGGCTGTCTCAATAGCACAAGATGCCAGGCCGAGCAGATTCAGATAAAGTGTCTAGAACTCAGCAAGTGCACAGGACAGCCACAGGAGAAAGCTGGCCTTTGCCTTCAGGTGGAACACCATGAAATATTCCCAGGGCCTGCACCCTGCAGACCCTTGGCACTTCATCCTTGACCTGCCAATCATGAATAGCCAATGTGGGAGCTGGGGAGATGGCATTAGCCTGCTAGCCTGGAATCAGTTCCCTGCCAGCCATATAAAGCCGGATGAGTGTATGCATGCACACATGCAGAATAGCCAATTTGAGGCCCAAAACCAATCAGAGGAAACCAGCAATAAACTGTTGGGAGGAAGGGAAGAGGGAGGGCAGGAAACAACTATGGCTAACAAACACCTATGACACTAGGACACCAATACAGAGAATACATGATGCAAAAGAGGTGGAAACGTTAACAAAGAAACAAGGAACAACAAAAAGACATCTTAGAATCTGAAACAAAATCCCCGAAACTCAAAGTAGAATAAGGCTGAGGTGATCTCCAGAAAGTAATACCGAGACAAAAAAGTGCAGCCATGCAGGAGGACCAAGATCCAAGCAAATCATGCCCTCAAGGAAAAAAGAGGAACAAGCCACAAGGCAAGGCCACCAGCCAGGCTGAACATGGGATGGAGCCAGGAGGAGGCCCTTTATGGTGATTTTTCAGAAATCAATTCAAGAAAAGATCCTGAAAGCCCGGGGGTGGGGGGGAATAGATTATATATAAAGGTAAGATGGCACTGAACTTCTTCATGGGGACAATGGAGACTAAATGCTGAGGGAAGGATCAGTTGAGCATTCTTTCCAGCCCAACCAACCCAGGGTAGAAAATTACAAGTAGAGCCACTCAACACCCAAGGCCTGATCTCCCAAGTCTCCACAGGAAGGATTCTGCACACTGTGTTCACTCAGATGAGGGAATGAGGACCCTTGGAATTCTACACCAGGAAGAGGCATAAGAGAGACACAAAAAATGAAGACAGACCTGGGAGCAACAACTGGCAGATGGAGGGGGCCACAGGCCACTGAACCACACTGAGAAATGTAGCAATGGCAGCGGCAAGGGGAGAGTGCTATAGCAGGAATGTAGTAGCCGAAGATCCTGAGAAAATCAAGTGAAAATAAAAAAACAAAATACGACGATTGATTCCAGAAACACATACAAAGTGGAGAGGAAATGAGGTCAGACATACAACTTTAGGACAGAAAGTGGTCCAGACAAAAAGTGAAAGTGACAGCCTGGTGTGGTGGTTTACTTCTTAATCCCAGCATTCAGGAGGCAGATGCAGGAGGACTGTGGTGAGTTCGAGGCCACCGTGAGACTACATAGTGAATTCCAGGTCAGCCTGGGCTAGAGCAAGACCCTACCTCGAAAAACCAAAAACCAAAAAAAGAAGAGAGAGAGAGAGAGAGAGAGAGAGAGAGAGAGAGAGAGAGAGAGAAGCTGGGGAGATGGCTCAGTGGATAGAATCCTTGGCGTGAAGTGAGCCAGAAGACAGATCCCCAGCACTTACTGTGAAAGCCAGGCATGGTCGAGTCTGTTAGCAATCCCATGCACACAAGACCAAATGGGAGGCAGACAGGACAACTAGAAGCTTACAGGCCAGCTAGTCCGGCAAATACAATGGTTAACAACAAAGAGAACCTGCCTCAAAACAAAGGTCAAGGAGCACAATGCTCTTCTTCACTCAGAAGTGTGGTGTCAACAGCAACTGTAACACAAACAGGATGTACCTACCTGCCTGTGGCCAAGTAAGGTGGACAGAATGGAACCTGGATGCTGCAATTTGACCTTTGGCTCTCTTAAGACTCTAGGTCATGTCACACATTCCTTAACTAATGATGAAACAAACAAAAAAACTGTATTTGTACAACAAACCCAAATACAGGAGATGACCTTAACAGGCACACAGGGTGTGGGGCCAGTTCCCTCTAAAATCACATGGCTGCTAGCACAGAAAAAACGACCTATGTCCAGTCAGCTTATAATTACTGTCACAACTAAGGAAAACAATTTAAGGAAGAAAGGTTTATTTTGACTCGTGGTTTCAGAGGTTTTGGCTCATGATTGGACCCAAGTACTCTCCAGTACTTTATCGGCTGTAAGAAAGCCGATATATCATTGCAGAAATATCATGGCAAAGGAAAGCTATTCACCTTGTGGCTGTCAGGAAGCAGGGAAAAAGGGACACAGGACAAGGTATATTATATATATATATATATATATATATGTTATATTAAAATATCTTATTTATTCATTTTCAAGGAGAGAGAGAGAGAGAGAGAGAGAGAGAGAGAGAGAGAGAGAGCAAGCGAGCACACCAGGGCCACCACCTTGTGGGTCTGACTTATGTGGGTACTGGGGAATTGAACACAGGGCCTTAGGCACTGGAGGCAAGTGCCTTAACCGCTTAGCCATCTCTCCAGTCCAAGGAATATATTTTAAGGACGCATCCCCAGAGGCCCATTTCCTCCAAATAAACCCTTCCACCTAGTCTGTTTTGCACTGCCTCCCAAAAAGCCATCAAATTATGAACCCATCCATGGACTACTCCACTGGCCCTTCAGGAGGGTGACCAGAGGGTGCAGTAGCCCCTCATGATCCAACCACTTCTCTGAAACAATCAGCTAGAAATCAAGCCTTTAACACACAAGCTTTCAGAGGATATTTTAGATGTAAATCCTAACAGGCTCCAAGCAGCACATGGCGTTTCTGCCTTACCACATGCCTAAAAGCAACAGAACCAGCCATTAGACTGTAACCACTGAACTGAATCTTTTCATTTCTTTTATAATTTACTTTTTAAAAAAATATTTTATTTGTTCATTTTCAAGCAGAGAGAGAGAGAGAGAGAGAGAGAGAGAGAGAGAGAGAGAGAGAGAGAGAGAGAGAGAGCACACCAGGGCCACCACCTTGTGGGTCTGGCTTATGTGGGTACTGGGGAATTGAACCCAGGGCTTTTGGCACTAGAGGCAAGTGCCTTAACCGCTTGAGCCATCTCTCCAGCCCTGAATTAAATCTTTTCTAATCCTTTTTTCTTTGTTTTCTCAGGTTTACTTATTTTGGTTTTTGTTTTATGTAACTATTTATCTATTATTTGCAAGGAGAGAGACAGAGAGATACGTGTATCTGGCTTTATGTCGGTACTGGGGAATCAAACCCAGGTCATTAGGCTTGCTGGCAAGCGCCTTCATTGCTGAGCCATCTCTCTTGCCACCCCCCCTTTTACTTTTTTATTGACAACTTCCATAAATATAGATAATATGCCACGATCATAATCCCCTACCATCACTTCCCTTTTTCCCCCTCCCAAATCCCCATTATAGGATCTCATGTAGCTGAGGCTGGCCTTAACTCCTGATCCTCTATGCCCTCATTTCCACCCTGAGACCCAGAAGTTCATCCTAACCCAGGACCCACAAGCATGCAGCAGAGGGGCAATGGCCTTGCACTTCAGAAGATTCAACAGCTAAGCTGTCCTACCAGCAAACACTGGACGTCCTGCCCAACAATGTGGTCCTAGCAGGAACAGAGAAGAGCCTCCAATTCAGCTTCCATCCCTACTCCCACCACAAATGGCACTCAGCCCCAGAGGCAGCAGGTAATGGCCAGAGGTCCAAGGGCAGCAATAAACAGACAGGGTCCTTCATCAATGCAGAACAAGGAGTTTGATGGCCATGTGCTATGTTCCAACATGCTCAAGTGGAATATCAAATCAATTAAAAGAAAAAACAGCTAAGTACACATAAAGAGAATCTTGAGTATTCAGTTTGGTGATTCCTGGGATAAGGCAGCATCACCACAGGCTGCTTGAGGGACAACAGGAATGTAATGAGCTTGAGGCCAAGTCTTTCTCCCTGACCACCAGCACCAACAGTAGAGACACAGGCCAGGACAACTGCACTCCACACAGATACATCTAGCCAGCCTGCATCTTCTCTGTTCCTGCTCCCTCATCCTCATGAACCTACCTAGAGCATCCAGAGGGCCAATCTTGATTAAGTGCTATGCAGGGCCTCTCAGGGCAGATGAGCACCTGGAAAAACATGCACATTCGCCTGCCCATCCCCCAAAACACCTCTCAAAAGATATTGCCAAGCAGGGCATGGTGGTTCACGCCTTTAATCCCAGCACTCTGGAGGCAGAGGTAGGAGGATCACCATGAGTTCAAGGCCACCCTGAGACTACATAGTGAATTCCAGGTCAGCCTGGGCTAGAACGAGACCCTACCTTGAAAAACCAAAAAAAAAAAAAAAAAAAAGATATTGCTGCCAGCCCTTCCTCCATCCACACAACCTGGGCAAAGCCACAATCATGTCAAAGTGGCCCCCCATACCTTGACAGTTTCTTCCACCACAGCAGTCTCCTGAGCTGAGCAAGGTACTTGCACAGAAAAGTGCCAAACCCGCAACAGCACTGTGAGCTGTATAAACACAGGACCATCTTCCCAGGCAGGAAACGCTCTACGGGGGAGGTGCAAGATGAACACAGACCAACAATAAGGCACAAGTCTTCTGGTGTATGGTACTGTCATGGTTAGATCCAGGTGTCCCCCACAAACAAATGAATGTGTTCTCAATGATCGATCTTCAGCTGATGGCAGTTCAGGAATTACAGCCTCGCTAGAGCTGTGTTGTTGGGGGCGGACTTATGGGGTTATAAGCCAGCTTCCCCTTGCCAGTATTTGGCACATCTTCCTGCCACTATTTCAAGTGCTGTGGCAGAGGTGATGTCCACCCCTCTGCTCATGCCATCGTTTTTCCTGCCAGGATGGAGTCTCCCCTCAAGTCCATAAGCCAATTAAACCCATTCCTCCACAAGCCGCTTGTTTGGGTTCTTTCTGTGCAGCAACTAAAAAGCTGACCACAACAGGTACACAGCACATATGTGAGCAAAGGTTTCAATGGTCAGGTCAAAGCTGAGGATAGAGACACCTCCTCCACAGACCCAGAGCCTAGCCTGCTCTGTGAACATGATTTTATCAGTCAGACGAGGATACCAGAGCTGACCTACAGTTCTAACCTCCTCATCCTCCCAGAATGGCCTATGTTTTCCTCTACTTCATACAATTTCTTTTTGTTGTTGCTGTTTGTTTTTCAAGGCAGAGTCTCACTCTGGCACAGGTTAAACTAGAATTCACCCTGGAAACCAAGGCAGGCCTCAACTTCATGGTGCTCCTCCTGCCTCAGTCTCCCATGTGCCAGGATTAAGGGCATGTGCCACCACACCTGGGCCTTAGACCATTTCTAACCATAAGCACTGTGGGAGTATGTGGTTCATTTCTTATTAAATTCACACATACTAGAAACAGGGCCTCGGCTCCCTGACACAGACCTATAGGATGTGGTGAGTGTGCAGGGAAGGTTTGGAGAACACGGGAGCCTTCAGAGAGCAACTGTGTGCTCACATGCTCCTCTCCCCACAGAGCACCACTCCAGGCTTCTGTCTCAGGTGTCATGAGAAGACAACAAAATTTAAATTGAGGATGCAGGTGGTACTCTAGTTAACTGCCTAGCCCACTACCCTTTGCAGTGTACTCAATAAAACGGTTTTAAAATTTTTTTAGGGCTGGAAAGATGGTTCAGCGGTTAAAGCACTTTCCTGAAGAGCCTAATGACCTGTATTTGATTTCCCAGTACCCACGTAAAAAGCCAGATAAGTGGCCTATGCATTTGGAGTTTGTCTGCAGTGGCAAAGGGCCCTGGTGCACCTCTCATTCATTCATTCATTCATTCATCCCCATTCCCATTCCCTCTCCCTCCCCCCCCCCATGTAAATAAACAAACTAATGCCGAATGTGGTGGCACATTCTTCAGTCCCAGCACTTGGGAGGATCAGATAGAGAGATTATGAGTTGGAGGACAGCCTGGGGTGACAGAGATCCATCCAGGTCAGCCTGAGCTAGAGTGAGACCCTGCCTCAGAAAAACCACATAGATTAGATGGGAAGGTAGGGGCTGGAGAGATTGGTCAGTGGTTAAGAGCACCTTCATGACTTCCTGTGCAAGCATGAGGACCGGAGGAAGCCTGAAAGACTACATGAGTTCAATCCCCAGGACACACATAAGCAACTGGACATGGCCATGAGTGTCTGCAACTCCAGTCCTGTAGGAGACCTAAGACCTGAGAATCGCTGGAGCTCGTGAAAAAATGGCAAGCTCAGGGATCAGTAAGAGTAGGCAAAACAGCAGGAACCCAACGTTCCACTCCAGCCAATGCAGGTGAGCGCAACACACCACAGGCAAACACGTGGGGCACCACATGGGCACTTACACATGCATACACCCACCCACCCACACCCACACAAGCAAAAAAAAAACAAACACAAAAAACCTGGGGGAGGGGCGGAGAGAGGCAGTTATGAAATCCTCAGCATCCTGGCCTTTTTTTTCCATCTTAGGTTCACTCACCAGCTGGCCATATCCACCTGCCTGAAAACCCCAAGGCACCCCATGCGTTGTGCAAAGCATGGCCCTGAGAAGGGTGAATCCCATGTGTCATGGCATGCCTGGGCAGAGCCCCCATCAGGGACACTACAACAGCCAAGGACAGCCTCCAAAACAAAGACATGTAAGCCATGGCTTGGCTGTGCTGGTCACAGACAAGGGCCATGAGGAAGCACAGGGAAGGGAGGAGGATGTGTGGTTCTGCCAACAAGGAGAACGAGAAGACAAAACAACAGTCACATGCAAAATATCTGCCACTCATTTCGCTACAGAAAGCCATTCTGTACAACCCAAACTTTGTGATGGAGACTTAAGAATGTGTCAGGTAACCTGGGTTTCACCAGCAACACAATGCAAGTTCCCTCAATGGCCTGGCATCAGCCCTCATGAATGGTAGTACTATGGATGGCAGTGTCTGTGGCAGCAGCAGGGGCTCCAGTGGGGAGAAGATGGTGTCCATTTCTGAAGACAAGTCTCAAGGAGTTAAACCATGGAGCTTCCCATTCAGAAGTGAGCAAGCTCACAGCATGGCCCAAGACAAGGGCATTTAGGGCCTACAGGGTAGCTTTGCTTGTTCTCTAAAAAGACGGGGGGGGGGGGGGGAATCTGGAGTTCATTTGTAGTGGTTAGAGGCCCTGGTGTGCCCATTCATCCCCCCCCCAACCTCCCTTACAAATAAATAAAAGCAAAATGACGAAAATGTACTGTAACTGTGATGTGGAGGGGGACACCTACTCTATGCAGCAGAATGCCACACCTTGAGGTCAGTATAACTAGGTCAGACAGGATCATGAGGTCCCTTCACCCACTGGGAGAAAGTTCACAGGGACAGGGGACTACATAAGTTGAAAGTCTCTC
Source organism: Zapus hudsonius (assembly GCA_004024765.1). Classification (NCBI taxonomy): domain Eukaryota; kingdom Metazoa; phylum Chordata; class Mammalia; order Rodentia; family Dipodidae; genus Zapus; species Zapus hudsonius. The sequence goes on from PVHP010023313.1 coordinate 22,414, forward strand.
CCAGGGTTACTTATTAACCACCAATGGAAAAAGACTCCCAAGGAGAGTATACACTGTCTACTGCACTATGCTTGAAATACCTCAAGTACCATATGGTCCCTACACACCTGACCTAATAAGGCTCCATAGGACAAGGCTTGGGCACATACACTGCCAGACAGTGTTTAGGGCAGCCTCCTAAACTTGGTCACATGACCCTGTCTTGAGGGAAGACTCTGCTTATAATTTGCTCTACACTGACCACCCCAAAGCTACAATAATGACCACATGGAGGACAAGGACACAGTGGAGTAGAATACAGGCAAAAACTGATTCCAGCACACAAAGTTCACCACGTGGTTCTCAAAATGGTTTCAAGGTTTTCCAAATCAAAAATTCCTAAACCAAGGACAAGCAGGCTCACCAACAGGCCAATCTCCTCCTCCCACAGCCTTGGCCCAGCACACCTGGGACAGCAGCAGATCCCCCACATGATTCACAGAGGGGACATCAGGGCCTGAGGAAGGCCAAGCCAAGCTTGACGATGAGACCTTTACATGGAAGTCATTCAGCAGTTTTTCTTAAGAAGACAAAGCCATCAGAACTGAAATGGCAGCACAACACCCAATTGTAAAAATTCCCAGTTTTCTCAACTGTAACAAGTCCTGGCTATAAAAACAGATCTCAGTCAGGCATGGTGGTCTATGCCTTTACTCCCAGCACTTGAGAGACTGCGGTAGGAGAATCATCATGAATTCCAATCAGCCTGGGCTAGAGTGAGACCTCAAAAAAGCAAACAAGGACTGTAGAGATGGCTAATTTGCTTACAAAGCCAGGGAGCTTGAGTTCAATTCCCCAGCGCCCATGTAAAGCGGGACTCAAAGCTGATGCATGCATTTTGTGCTGGTTTGCAGTGGCAAAAAGACCCTGATGCATGCATGCAAGTACGTGAGCACACACACAAACATGTAAATAAAATATCATTTTATTTTATTTTATTATTTTATTTATTTATTTATTTTTGGTTTTTCGAGGTAGGGTCTCACTCTAGCCCAGGCTGACCTGGAATCCACTCTGTAGTCCAATAAAATATCATTTTAAAAACCAATAAATGGGGCTGGAGAGATGGCCCAGAGGTTAAGGCACTTGCCTACAAAATCTAATGACTAGAGCTCAATTCCCCAGTACCCACGTAAAGCCAGATGCACAAAGTAGTGCATGGCCTGGAGTTTGTTTGCAGTGGCTAGAGGCTCTGGTGGCCCATTCTCTCATTCATATTTTCTCTCCCTCTCCCTCTTCCCCCCTCCTTCCCTCCCTCCCTCCCTAAATAAAAAAAAAAATACTAGGTAGGGTCTTGCTCTAGCCCAGGCTGACCTGGGACTTCACTATGTAACCTAAGGGTGGCCTCGAACTCACAGTGATCCTCCTACCTCTGCTTCCCGAGTGCTGGGATTAAAGGCATGTGCTAACATGAAAAGAAACATAAAACAAACCAGGCGTGGTGATGCAGGCCTTTAATCCCAGCACTCAGAGGGCAGGGTTAGGAGAATCTCCATGAGTTGGAGGCCAACCTGGGACTACTGAGTGAGTTCCAGGTCAGGCCAGCCAGAACTAGAGTGAGACCCTACCTAAGGGGGGGGGGGGGACAAGACCTGGGCTAGAGCAAGACCCTACCTGGGGGGGGGGAGAGGAAGACATGACCATGACAGGCATGATGGCACATGCCTTTTTTAATCCCAACACTGGGGAGGCAGAGGTAGGATTGCTATGAGTCCAAGGGCAGCCAGGGGCTAGAGTGATTGCCAGGTCAGACTGGATAAGACCCTTGCTCAAAAAATAAAATAATAAAATAAACTCTCAAATTCCAGCTCAGGGATCAATATATAGATAGCTAACAGGAGAGCGGGTCTCGACAGTCGATCTATAACTTGGCACCAGGGGCTCTGCCCTCTCCTGAGCTGTCAGTCCAGTGTAGCAGGAACCTTTATCTCCAGGACAGTTCTCCACACACTGCCTTGCTTGCTAGATGAGACTCGCCCCACACAGATCAGGCTGAGAGTCACTCATGGCACGGTCATTTCCTAGACTACTGCTGAAGAGTTGTCAAGAGGCTATACATTGAAGACACACCCCACAATCCCTGCTCTGAAATCAGGACAGAAATCATTCCCTTTACCAGAAACAGGACTCAGCAGCACCTATGCATGGCTAGACCCCTAGAGTCCCACAACATCAGCCTGTGCCCACCCACACCAGCAGCAAGAACAGCAATGGCCCAAGCAAGTATCATGACATATGTAAGCCCCAATTGCACAATCCTCACAACCCACCAAGGACACAAACTCAGGGGTGGCTGGTACTTAATGGCACCAGGAATCACCAGGAGGCCAAATATGCAAAAAAAGATTCTGGTCTGGTAGCCGTCCTGGTGCCAAGTGCTGTGTATCTTATCACAGCACCTGCTTGTGTCCATCTGACCAGTTGGCCCAGTTGCCTCACCTGAAAAGTAGCCAAACCTAAAGGTATTGTCTAGGTCTCCACAAATCTATAAATAATTCCCCTGGTACAGATGGAAAAACTGAGGCCCACAGAAATGCCATGACCTAAGCCTAGCACAAAACTGCTGAGCCACGGTACTCACAGGGCAAGTGGGGAAGGAAGGAGGGCAAAACCCAGTCTTTGGACAGACCAGAGGGGTGACTTTCACTCCGCCAAGGGCCAATAAAAGCCAAGGCAGGTGAAAAGGTGCTGCCCTCCCTACCAACTCTCCCTTTCTTTAAACCCAAACACAAAAGAGCTACCTTCCCTGCTGTGGGTCAAAGGCTACCATCCCAGCTCTAGGCCCCAGGCCAGCCTTTTGAATCCAACCAGCAGCATCACCCCCACTGAGGAGCCTGGGTCCCTAGCGATATTTGCAAAACAAAAAGCACAAAAAGCCAAGAACTTTTTAAGAGCCCTCCCCCTAGCCTCCCCCAGCCCCCCTCATTAATATTCAACAGTTAACAATAGGTACATCCAAGAACTAGGCTTCCAGGCCAGACCTGTTCAGATGCAAGAGACCAACACAACATTCAGAAACCAATACTAGGAAAGAATGGCTGGCAGCTGAGTCATCAGCTTGGGCATTATAACCCTGGGGATGGGAACCACGCAGGATGGGATGGCATGTGCACTACCTATGCTGGACCCAGAAGCTGCCCCAGGTTTTAAAGACCCTGCTACCTTGGAGAGACAGCTGGCTAGGCTGTCAGGCTCTAGGGAAGAAACAAAGGCTTCTCACAAGGTCCCCAAAAGTATGCCCTTTAAATCTAATGGTCACTAAAACACAGACTTCCCACTCTGTCATGTTGGAGCCCAAAAACATATATAACCCAACAAGGCCACCTGTCACATGTAGCCTCCCTGGAACCAACAGCATGGGACAAGCTACCCTGAACAGCTCTGGTGAAGGGAAAAGGTGCCCTGAAGCTCAGGACAACTCTGGCCAGAAATGCCTGAAGGTGGACACCAACCAGCAGGGAGAGCAAGAGGCTGAGCTAGTGATGGTCCCTGAAGAGTGGCCAGGAGAATAGCATCACATTGGGTCCCCAGGTAGCCCACATTTGGTGGACATTACAAAGGAAGAAATGCAGACCTGTGTGGTGAGAAGTATGCTTTAGTTAGACCACCTTTTTTCTTAAAGCACTTTCTCCAGAGCAGCAAGACACAGACAGGTTCAGAGCAAGCACGAAGGTACAGGGTAGTAGGCTCACCAGCAGCCCTTGGAGGACACAACCACCTCACAGCTCTCACATGGGCCTCCAGGCCTCTGAGGAGGCAAAGGTAGCCCACTGTACATGTCACTGCAGGCTCAAGTCTGCCTGAATGCCTCCTTTCAAGTCTGTGCTCCCAGCTGTCATCTAAATTCCATGGCAAGCAAAAAGCCTTTCTGTGAGCCCCTACCACTGACAGTACAGGAGAAAAGAAATGACAGTTGTAGACTGTTCTGGACATTGAGGCACAGGGTCTCCTTGACACAATCAATCCAGATCAGAGATGGTCCTGCCGGTTAATAATACACAGGGGAGCTGGGCGTGATGGCACATGCCTTTAATCCCAGCACTTGGGAGGCAGAGGTAGGAGGATCACCATGAGTTCAAGGCCACCCTGAGACTACATAGTGAATTCCAGGTCAGCCTGGGCTAGAGCGAGACTCTACCTCAAAAAAAAAAAAAATACACAGGGGACAACTGGGGTGTCCTGCTGGCAAGAGGATGAGTAAACCATGACACACTCCAATAGGAAAAATGATAAAAAGAGATTAATACAAAATAGATAAAAACTACAACTGAACAAAAAAAAACCAAGTCACCTAACTCATAATGAACAAAGGGACCTGAATGGATACAGTCAGTCAGCACTGACAGGATGCTCCCCATCACCAGGGAAATGCAACTGTGACCTTCAAAGGCCCCATCTTACATCTATTAGGGTAGTCACAGAAACACTATTCACAATAGCCAGGAGGTAGAAGCAACCCCAAGTATCCATTGGCAGATGCATAGAAAAAGAATATGCAATGCGATATATATATATATATATATATACATACATGACAGAATTATGTTCAATTTAAAAAGAAAATACCAAGCCAGGTGTGGTGGTGCATGCCTTTAATCCCAGCACTCGGGGAGGTAGAGATAGAAGGATCACCCAGAATTTGAGGCCACCCTGAGACTACATAGTAAATTCCAGGTCAGCCTGGGCCAGAACGAGGCAGTACCTCAATAAACAACAACAATAACAAAAGGAAATACCAAAACTCAGGATGCCAAGACAATAGGATTTTGAGTTCTAGCCCAGCCTTAGCTACATAGCCAGGCACTAATTTAAAAAGAGCCGGGCATGGTGACACACCTTTAATCCCAACACTGGGGAGGCAGAGGTAGGAGGATCACAGTGAGTTCAAGGCCACCTTGAAAGACTACATAATGAATTCCAGGTCAGCCTAAACTAGAGCAAGACCCTACCCTCAAAAAACAAGAGTGAGAAGAGAGGAGAGAGGGCAGAGGAGAGAGGGAAGAGTAGAGAGGAGAGAAGAGAGG
>PVHP010023314.1:0-27514 GCA_004024765.1 Zapus hudsonius
GAGAGAGAATGTTGCAGGAGACCTAGGAACTCTTTTCTTGGTCTTGGAGTCCCTGGGTTTGAGTTCTGATTTTCCTCATGTGTTTGGTTGATATCTATAACTTCATGGAAGTTACACCACCCAAGAAGGTTGTGAGAATAGAACCCTGGAGAAACTGTGGTGGCACCAACTCCACAGTGGCTGATCAATATACATTAACCAGATCTGAATGTGGTTTCATCATTGTTCAAAACCATGATTGCTCAGGACTCCTGGTTTCATTCCCAGAAGACATCTCAGTCAACAGAACAAGGGACTTGGATATGCCTCCAAATGCATAAATAACACAATGAGCTTAGAGATTTACACAGAACATGCACAATGCTTTAATGCAATAAGGATTGTCTTCCCTTTGCTAAAATTAAATTCACAGTTAGGTACTAGCTGACCATCAGAATACTACAATTTATATCTGAAAGAGATCAATTTTACTACTTTTCATTTTTAACTAGACTATGAAAACATTCAAAAACATTAAAGCATATATATGTATATATAGTCTTATCACTCTACTAAAAAGACATCTGTTTTGTTTTCATATTTCTTCTCATTCTTTTCCAACTTTATATAAGGCATTGATTAGGATAATCTTTATTTACCTGACTATAGGTACTGGGAACCAGAGAGACCTTTGGGAGAAAGTTTAGCAGGATCTGGGACACAGTGAAAGAACTATTTAGAATTCAGATAACTGGTACTGAACTCTATTGAAATATTCTTCTGTTTTAATAATTTTCAGAAACTGATATTTTTGGTATTTTGAAAGCAATACCATCTGTTCACAAGTGTTTTATGTGTGTCCTTTATGTACTTTTCTTTAGTTTTCACTCTATTATTCTGTGGACTACAAGGTGCTTTATATACACATATACATTCACAAAGTCCCATCTCATTCTCAAACACACACACACACACATACAGAGAGAGAGAGAAAGAGAGAAGAGAGAGAAAGAGAGAGAATAAAGTCCTTAAGAAATGCTACATCTTCCAATACCCAATTCTTCAGTTTTCCTGCAAAATTCTGGTGTCACTGCCAATAAGTTAATTGGAAATTGTATCTTTCTCTATAAGTTTTAAAGCTAATCCTTCTTTGGAGAGCTAGCGCCTACAAAAACAGCAACACATTATGGAATATCTAGATACTGGTAAATTGTTGCAAAGAGATGATTAATAATCACAAAGAGTGGTCAACCACTATGGAAATCAGCAGGGAGGCATCTCAAAACTCCCATATGACCTAGCTATATGACTCCTAGACATATACCCTAGGATGCTATATACTACTACAGGGATTCATGCCCATCTATATTTATTACTGCTGTACTTACAATAGCTAATCTGATCAACTAGGCTGATTGGAATCAGCTGAAAGGCCCACCGATAGATGAATGGATAATGAAAATGTGCTATATGTACTGTATTCATCAGTACATAAAAATTAAATTAGCAGATAGATAGATGGACCCGGAAAAAGATATATTAGTGAAGTGACCCAAACTGAGAAAGCACAAACTGCATGTTCTCTCTGATATGCGGGTTTTAGCTTGTAATATCTATAAGTATATTATACATATGTGCAAATGTGGGTAAAATCTATAAATATAGCATGGTAGCCAGAAGTGAGTATGAAACAATAAGCTAGAAAAGGGGTAAGGGAATGGTAAAATGATACATGTGACATATGAACAGAAGGGGGAAGATATTTGGGAGGTGAGGGGAACAAGCTGGGGGGAAGGCTTAGGGATTGTAGAATGGACAAGATTCAACGAAGACAAATTGTATTTGAAAATGCCAAAATACCTAAATCTCTAAATCTCTAAATCTCTGTATGCCAATTAAAAACAATTTCTTTAAAAAAAAATGAGGGGTCACCAGATGTGTGGTGGGGCACTCCTTTAATCCCAGCACTCAGGAGTCAGAGATGGGCAGATTTCCCTGAGTTTGAAGCCACTCTGAGACTACATAGTGAATTCCAGGTCAGCCTGGGCTGGAGCGAGACCCTACCTCAAAAGAAGAGTGGTCAGAAATCATAACTGGGCTGGGGAAATGTCTGGCTAGTAAGAGTGTTTGCTGTGCAAGCAAGAGGGCCTTAGAAGACCTGATTCACTCTGGGTTCAATCCCCCAGTGCCCACATAAACAACTGGGTGCAACCCCAGCATGTGGGAAACAGAAACACAGAATCTCTGAGACTCACTAGTCAGCCAGTCTGTCTGAAAATGGCTGTTCCGAGTTCAATGAGAAATTCTACCTCCAGGAAACACAAGGATAGGCAATATCATAGGATACCAGACATTCTCTTGTGACCTTCACTAGGGCACATGGGGCATGCATACCTACACACACATGCAAATTTAACTCCAGAACACCCCCCACAGACACCCCACAAGAAACAACTAAAATACAGTAAAAGTAAATAAACAGAACTTTTAAAACTGAGGATCTCTTAGGTACAAAGACCTTTTCAAAAAAATATACAAAATTGAAGATGGTATTATAAGTACTATAGAAACCTACTGCATTAGCTAATCAAAAGATTTATTTTTTCATTTCTTTGCTAGCAGAGAGATATGTAGAGAAGAGAGACAGACAGAAAGAATGGATGCACCAAGGCCTCCAGCTGCTGCAAACGAACTCCAGATGCATGTGCCTCTGTGCATCTGACTTTATGTGGGTACTGGGGAATCGAACCTGGGTTGTTAGACTTCCCAGAGTCATCTCTCCAGCCTGATTTAATTATTTTTTAAAGAGAGATAGTTTGGGCAGAAACTAGGGGAGTTGAGAAAGTTCTACCCTGAAGCCATAGGTTATTGCAGGTAAATCCCACTGTGGCCACTTTCTGACCACTGGAGAAGTTGGCCAGGGAGGCCCTTTAGGCCCCTAATACAATGCAGGCCATTGCCAACATGCTTGGTTACCCACCAGAACTAGATGGAAGAAGCTATTTGCTAAAGACTCCACAGGACATTGGGAACTCAAGCTGATGGCCATCTCCTTGCCAGCTTGCTGCCATAGTACTGAATAAGCAATGGATCCTGAAAGCTACAAAATCAACCAGCCAGAAAGCATGCACCCACCAGTGCAATAGTGGCACATAAGTTATGGGGTAATCAACTGCTCTCTGATTGGATTTAAGGCCCACTGAGTGAGAGGAAATTCATGCCTGGTACTCAGAACTGAGACAAAGAGTCTATGGATTAAAAGGCCATAGACCTCAGCTAGAAGTTTCCACTGTTCTTTGGCTGAATAGAGGCTTTATGACCAACAGAAAGCCTTATAAATGTATGTTTATGCCCTTGATTAATGTTCTTTCACTTTTGGTTAGAGGACTTTCTTTTTACAGATGGCAATAAATAACAGAGAAACCCAAGACTCACGAAAGAAAGAAAGAAAGAAAGAAAGAAAGAAAGAAAGAAAGAAAGAAAGAAAGAAAGAAAGAAAGAAAGAAAGAAAGAAAGAAAGCCCAGTGTTTAACAATGGATGAGCCATCTCTTTCACTCTATCCAGCACCCAGGGATCATTGCAAGGATGCAGTAGAATGAGTATGAATGCTTCTTTCACTGCTAGAGATAGAGAGAGCCTTCTCCAGGGAAATAGCAGTAGACACTGAGACTCAAACTCATCAAAGCAGGAAATTAGGGGCTGTCAAGAGCTCAGCACTGAAGGAGATTTCTAAGGCTCCAGGGCTCAGGCAACAATTCAGGGAGAGAGGCAGAAAGAAGGTAAGAGCCACAGGGAGCCTATGTGTACTTTGGGGCACTATCCTACTGATATGAACCATCTGGTGCATTTATGACCCCACAGTGGTCACTGGTACCCACACAAAACCTGCACTATTCCGAGCCATCAACATGGAGGATGGAGGAGGACAAAAGGAATGAGACAACAAAACAGAGGAAGGTCTACCTTGGAAGAGAAGGGTCCCACATGGATGAGGGTGGGGGAGAGGAGACAAAAGAGAGTAACATTTGGGCATGGTGGAGCACGCCTTTAATCCCAGCACTTGGGAGGCAGAGGTAAAAGGATCACCATGAGTTCTAGGCCACCCTGAGATTACTGAGTGAATTCCAGGTCAGTCTGGGCTAGAGTGAGACCCTACCTCAAAAAAATAAAATAATAATAATAATAAAGAGAATAACAGAACTACAACACAAATTGCCTTATGCTCAAATATTAAAATTCTCAATAAAAAGTACTCTTTCAAAAAAAATAATAAATACACTAACCTGGGCCACAACATTATTGTCCTTCATTCTTTCTGATTATGAATGTATACTAATAAATGTATATTTACTTTTCTACTATATAAATATAAATTATGTATAATAGTTATACAATAGTACTAACACATTATCCACTTTATAAAATATGCATCCAACAGTCATCAAACATAAATTAATGTAAATAGCATTCTAATAATTTCATCCTGAACTTAATGGAGCTTCTTTACCCCCCAGGAACATGCACCGCGTTAGAGAGAACCATGAACACTGCACGGAGTGCTGCAGGGAACTTTCCAGGTACAGCAGTTTCTCTCCCTGCCTGAGATCACTGCCTGCCCCTCAACACAAAACCTCTGCTGGTAGTTCTTGTCACAGTGGCCTGAAACTGTCTACCCCAAGGGCTTAGTTTCAGACTGGAGACAGGAAGGCGTCATGTCAGTTTAAAGGACTAGGAGCAACAAATGCCAAGTTCCCAACAAGCTCCCTCCAAGTTCATAATATGCAAAACCTTTTGTAGGGCCCAAAATAATTTGCATGACTATCCATCCTCCATTCCTGCCAACAGCAATATAAAAATTCTTTCTCTTACAAGTAATCCTTTGATGTTTCCAGTAAGCATGCTTCCTCTTAGGTTGGCATTTCTCCTTCTTTCCTGGCCATTGGCAATCTCCAGACTGCCTCTTATGATGTACATGTCCATGGTACTTGGTTGTTTCTTTTCATGGGATCTTTATAGAAAACTTTCTCTATTTCTCCTCATGATTAGGGTGTCTCTGTATTTTCATCTACATCCACCCCAATACATTCAAGCAGTTTATTCTAGATAGATGGACAGGTTGGTAATTGGTATTGCAATGATGATATGACCAACTGTCATCAGATGATGAGAAATTGCAACAAGCCTGGTGCAAGATTGGAGGGTTGCTTTAAGATGGCTGATTTTATAACTGCAGGATGGACACTAATGCAAATCTCCCCTTTGAAAGAGGAGCATCGACACTCTTCAAGATAGTATTTTCAAAGTTATTTTTTCTCTTATTAATGGTATGTGTCATGAAATTTGAATGGATTCAAAGAGCTGAACAGAAAAAAATAATCCAGTAACACAAAGACCATGAACTTGAGCTGTTGTACATGACTTGGTTCTCAGGCAAAGCAACTAGAGCCATTCATGAATCCTTTTAAAGTGAAAAAAAAAATCCCTGTCATGAATCAAGGTCTTGTTTACCCATGAATGTGTAAGATAGTCATTTATTGGCATAAGCAGGTCCCTGCAGTCTGACCAGCTTTCAATAAAACACAGTGTGTTCTACCTCCTACTAGCTTCTAAATTTATAATAAACATCAGATAGCCTGTTGGAACACATTCACATTTTAGCCATGACCCCTTGCTTTTTGTTCCTAATGGACTATTTCCTCAAAATTATCAACAGTTTAAATGCTAATAGAATTTTTAGTTTAAAAAATTTAGCATATTTTTCTTAAATAGAGCCTTTATCCATTTCTTCCCTTCTTAAAAATTATAGACTCAGTAAGAATTATTTAAGAAGAAGTGAAGAAGGAATTCAAACTGTCTTTTATAGTTAAGAAAACTAAATTCGCCTCACTATGTTGGCACCTAAGTCTTACCCTGTTTAGTTCAGCATTCTGACATCCACCGAAATGTATTATGTACTAGTTAGTATGAGTTCCATATGCGTGTTTGACTTTCTGGAGTTCTTGTTGCAGATCTGTGATGTTTAATTATCATATATATATTCCCATCACTTATCCAACTCACAAACACTGAGATATGAAACATAATGCTACTTCTGTATGGGCTTCCAATTTCCTTTGCAGACCCAAATGATGATGACAAGAATGGAAATTGCTTTACACAACTTTCATCGTCAAACAAAACTGAAGCACCATCTCTTCCAAATCATTCATTTTATGGTTGAGGAACCCAAAGTTTATTCCAGTGATCCACAGCCAGTCAATGACAAAGTTTGATTTTTTTTCCATTTCTCTTTACTTTTGTACAAGAAACAGACTCAAGCATGGTTCTCTAGAAAGTAAATATAGCAACAGGAAAAATGTAAAGATAAATGAAAGCTAAAAAATAAAGAATTCCCTGGTAGCGTCAACCCACTATATAATGAACATTCTAGAAAAGCTATTCAGTCATTTATAAAGTGGGTGCATATTGTGTTGAGATTTATAATTCTAACAGTACATAGGACCTAAAAGGCTGTGTGTTTCCAATCATGTGTCACCCATGGCTTCTTCATTTTCTAAAATTCCATTTAATATATAAAATGCATTCATTAACCACTTATTCCCCTGATTGAGATTCTTCAATGATCTCGCCTTGTCCACACAAGTAAAAGAATGCACATGTTCACTTACCCTGCCTCCTTCTTCACCTCCTTTCTTGCACTGTGTCTCAGTATTTACATTCGAGCAACATTGCACTGACTGTGGTTTCCACAGATCTCACGCCTCTCCTCACTTCTGAGCATTTGCTTTCTGTTCTTCCTTCCATCTAAAATGTCCTTACCATGTTATAGCCTCACTCTGCTTTCCTGGCTCATTTTTTAAAATGTCTTTATTATGAGTAAGTATATACATTGTATGAGCAGATCTTGTGAATGTGTCCCCATTTCCCTCCTCTCTGTCTCCTACCCACTGGGGTCCTTCCTTGATACGCATACTGGATCTGTCTATAGTTTAGGGGTTATGAACTGCACCCAAGGTAGCCAGTTTTTACATTCGTATGTTGTTGCTGAGGGGGGCAATATCTCTGAATATTCTCCTCCACCATGGCTCTTACATTCTTTCCACCCCCTCTTCTACTCAGTTCCCTGAGTCATGGTGGGTGAGCTTTAAGTCTGCTTTATTGTTGAGATCTTAAGAGTCTCTGACTTCTTTCTGCTTGGGGTTGTGTTGGGTATCATTGGCGTCTGTCTTCACTCATTTTGAAGTTCAACCTTCAGGTAGGCTATCGCTGACATGCTCCCTACATCTCATACTCTAGATTCTATACTCTTCCTCCTTGGTTAAAAATTTCTCTCAGCATAATGAAGCATTGCTTTTAAGACGAGTAACGACAGGACACTGTTATGTGATACCCACTTCATTTACTGTGGGTTACTTGAGAGGACCATTTCACAGCAAGCATAAGGTCTGACATATTGTAAGAACTCACTGTGAACTCAGTGAATGTCACTGGGATGATTAAGTGATGAATAATTGAATGAGTTGATATAGACTAAATGCATAGACTAGTAGTTGGCATACAGAACATAAAGCATGCCAAAGAATAGGTAAATAGACTTTAAGATCTTTCCCAGTCATATATTCTTCTAACTAGTAAACAATGTACTTCAATGGGAGTCAGAAGTGGCTGCTCATTGGAATTTGTGGAAGGAATTGAGGAAAATTTCAATTTTGTCAATTCTTAAGAATCTCTAAGTGGGGACATATCTTATGTTGGCCCCGGAAAGAAGTCTAAAATGGAACTGTGGAAAAAATCAGACATTTTGTCCAAACAATTTCATGAAAGCTCTCTCAGGATACAAAGAATGTGGCAAGCTGTCATTATCTCCTGAAGCCTGGGTTTTCATTAAGAATTTTGTTTTGCGACAGTTTTATGCCTAAAATATCCACTAGGGGTCTAACTTTTAAATATAGCACAATTGTAAGCCTGGAGAAACAATCCCATTTCCTTCTTGACTGTAGTAAAAATGTCTGTGTTTTATATATGGGCTGCATAGTCAACCAACTTCCTGCCATTCTTTTGGGAGCATGAATAAATTAAACTTTTTAAGGATACTACTTCTCTCCTGACCTATATCGTTCTTCTACCGTGACTAGAAATGGGTGACCACAGCATTGGCAATTCAACATCACATCCATGTGTGGACTGGCTTATATAGGTTGCCATCTGAAAGTAGCAGCTGGACTCAAGCCTTTCTAGTACTGATTTAATTTTTTTATGTTTTATTATAGATCTTTTGCATGTTATAAGTTTGGACATTTAAAAAGTCTTTCTTTTTTTTTTTCTTCCCACCAACTGCCATCCTAGGAATAACACAAATTCTGGAGTGATCTATAATTTCATTCCTACTCAAAGTACAGTACATCAAACTGTTGAGAGCCCTGTTTCACACAGTATCTATTAGTCTTTTCAAAAACCTTTATCTAGCCATTAAGATATGTTGTGAATTTTTCTTAGAAAAATGAAAAACAATATTTTATAGTCCCTTAGATTTGGTGAGAAGGTTTCACAAGAATTATGGTGTCTAGTCCTCATAATACTCTGATTCATTGCATAGGAATTGGAGTTATTTTCTCTCTTGTAATTAATTTCATTTCATTCAATTCACAGTTGGACAAAACAAGGTTTCAATGTTTCAGCAACTCCTCTAGGTCACCCAGCTGGAGAATAGCAGGATGGAATGTAAACTTTGTCTTTGGGTACAACACTTGTTCTCTTCCTCTCTTGAAATTAACTTACAACATCAGCCATTAATATGCCCTAGGAAATGTTTTATATGTATTTGTGCCTCTCAATGGACAGATCCTCAGAGAGAAGAATTCAAGGCAGAATTTGAGGTAAGCAACACTCTGTTGGAAAATGAATGTTTACAAACCAGTAAAACTGACATTTTCTTCTTGAAAGCTTTACATACCAAGATCATAATTAATGTATGAATGTCATACTGGTTATGCCATGGTTATTCTCTGTTACATAACAGCATGGTCTGGTTTATGGCTATTTTCTCATTTGTACTTCAGATGTAGCAGAACACTGAAGTGCTATCTCTTTCTGTTTTAGTAATGAGCAAAAAAACCTCTCTATTTTCCTTTCCAGGATCTGCTTTTCCTTCTTCTTCCTGTGCCTTCTCTTGCCTCAATCCCTTGCTGGCAGCATTGCGCATCTCTTTTCACTTGATGTCTGTGGTCTTCCCTGAGACACATGTGAACTTTTTTGCATGGAGCCTCTTCTCAGTTATCCATGATGGCAGGCTTCCCTTCTACACACCATAATCACATTTTTCCAAACTACTCATGTTAAGAAAAGCATAGAAGCAATAATACAGAGAAATAAAGATAAGAACAATAAACTTCCCTTTGGAAACAATGCACATAATGGGAGAATAGAATGAAACTTTAGGTGAAAATTAAAATAACACAAAAGTTGAGAGGGAAGAAGTGAGGTGATTGTTGCAATGATTAATATCTACATGTACAAGTAATTATACATGAACATATATACTTTTATGTTTTAAATAAGTGTCCTACAACTATTGATATTAATAACACACTGTTATAGTTATTAACCCAACAAAGGAGAATAAAATAGAATTATATGATATTAAACCAAAGAATGGTAGTGAAAGAAAGAAAAAGGGGAAAGTAACAAATGAGATTGACAAAAGTTAAATATGATTATGCTCTAATTACAGCCAACAGTGGCAATCATCACAGTGAAGTTAAATGTTCTAGACACCTGATGAAGAAGCAGAGATGTTACAGGTTGCATTAAAGAGCAAGATTAAATCACATGCTTCCTACAAGAAAATCTCTTTAAATAGAAAGACATGAATGAGTTAAAAATAAAAGAATGTAAAAAGGTGTATCTAATGGACTCTGCTTAAATGGAGGCTTGAGGGGATACATTAAAACTGAATCCCAGAAGAAAATAATTATTAGGGATGAGAAGTTTTATTTAATAATAAAGCCAATTTATTAAGAGGATATATACAGAAAAATCTATACACCAAATAAAAAAAGCTCAATATGTATACAGAGCTTCAAAACTTGATAGATATTTATGGATATAGCTCAGTAAAATGCTTACTTAGCATGGCTGAGGTCCTGGATTCTATCCCCAGCAACACATAAACTGGGTGTGCTCGCTCACAAATATAACCCTAGCATATGGGTAATAGAATCAGGGATACCAAAATTTCAAGGTTATCTTCGGCCTGGATCACATGAGACCTTGCCTTACAAAAACAAAGCAAACCAACAAAAACCAAAAGTTTCAAACATATTTAAACCCATAAGGATAGTGATAGATTTCAATAACCAGTGAAAACAGGAGGTAGAAAAGCAGACCGGATGAGACTTGAACTACTTTACCAGTGACCCTGATCTGATTGACATGTACACAGTGCTCTACCCACATTACCAAAGTAAATCATAATCTGAGCCATACCATTAATCTGAATACATATGAAAGTGTTAAAACTGTGGAAAGTATACAATCTGATCACAAATAAATTACAGAAAAACCAATTGCATAAAGTTACATGGAAAACTCCAATTCTTTGGACAAAAAAATAAAACAATTCTAAGTAATTTATAGGTCAAATAAGTGATCAAAAAGTAAATAAAAAGAATTATTAAATTGATTAAATAAAGCAGACTATTAAAATCTCACGAAAAGAGCTCAAGAAGGACTTGGAAGGAGATTTATAGCACTGAATGTCTGTTAAGAAAAATGGATATGAAGTTGCCTTCCCTGATTAAAATTGAGAGAAAATTCTGGTATAGGACATCTATAAAAATTCCTTAATGAATATAAGAGCACTAAATAACATTAGAAAGAGTATTGAGAAATAGATGCCTGACGGCAGTATCTGCTGCTACACATTGTACTAGGCATTCTAACCACTGAATAAAGAAAAAAACTAGAAAATCATTCACACTGCAGGAAAAAGTAAAGCTTATTTTATTTGTTTGTTTATTTATTTATTTATTTTACTTATTTACTTATTTATTTATTTGTTTATTTTACTTATTTACTTACTTACTTACTTACTTATTTATTTATTTATTTATTTATTTATTTATTTATTTATTTATTTATTTGCAAGGGGAGAGAGAGAGAGAGAGAGATATACAGAATGGGTGAGTCCACCAGGACTTCTAAGCTGCTGCACACAAACTCCAGATATATGTGGCACTTTGTGCATCTGGCTTTATGTGGGTAACTGGGGAATTGAACCCTGGTTCGTTATGCTTTGCAGGCAAGCACCTTGACCACTAAACAATCTCTCCTGACCAAAACTTATTATTTTTAGATAATATACCAGTTTATGTAGAAGTCCCGCAGAATTTACTAAAAATAGTAGAACTAATCATTGAATTTAAAAAATTTACACGATATAAAATTACATACAAAAAATTGTTTGTGCTTATATATATTAATCAACAATTGAAAATTATAAAAATAGCATTTATAGTAGCAACAAACATGTAAAATGCTCATTAGTAAAGAAAATAAAGCTGTTCACTAACTACATGTTGAAAGCTACACAAATAATCCTGAAAGAAATTAAACGCCTAGTAAAATATACAATATTGGTGGGCTAGGAGATTGTTGTGGTTTGGATGAATAGTATTCTCAGCTCTGATCTTAATTATTTCTTTTTGCCTTGGGCTTCTAGGGTTGGATTGTTCTAGTATTTCCAAAGCCTTCAGGTGGGTGGTTAGGTGATTAATTTGAGAGCTCTCTGTCTTTGTTATGAAGGCATTTATCATTATGAATTTCCCCCTTAGGACTGCCTTCATAGTGTCCCACAGGTTTTGGTATGATGTGTCTTCATTATCATTTACTTCTAGGAAATTCTCAATTTCTTTTTTGATTTCCTGAATGACCCATTCATTATTTAAAAGCATATTGTTCAGTCACCAATAGTTGGTGTAACTTCTGCTGCTCCTCCCATTGATAATTTCTAACTTTAACGCATGTGGTCTGATATGATGCAAGGGGCTATGTCAGTCTTCCTAAATTTGTTGAGGGATGTTTTATGACCTAATATGTGGTCAATTTTGGAGAAGGTTCCATGGGCTGCTGAGAAAAATATAAATTCTTTGTCTTTGGGGTAGAATGTTCTATATAAATCTGTCATTTGTAGCTGTCTATGGTGCTGTTAAGCTCTGTTATTTCCCCGCTGACTTTCTAATTGGATGATCTGTCTAGGAATAATAGTGGTGTATTAAAGTCTCCTACTATGATGGAATTGGAGTCTATTTCTGTTTTGTTTTTGAATAAATTTTGCTTTATGAACTGTGGCGCACCTGAGTTTGGTGCATTATATTTATGATAATGATATTCTCTTGTTGGATTATTCCCTTGATGAGGAAGAATTGGCCATCATTGTCCTTTTTAATTGCTTTTGGTTTAAAGTCTATTGTGTCAAATGCAACCACACCCACTTGCTTTGTATCTCCACATGCCTGGTAAATTGTTCTCCAACCTTTTACCCTTAGAAGATTACTGTTTTTAAAGGTAAGGTGCATTTTTGAAGGCAGCAGATGAAGGGTCCATTTTTCTGATCCACCCTGCTAGCCTGTGTATTTTTATAGGAGCGTTAAGTCCATTTATATTCAGAGTTATAACTTTCAGTTTTGCTTTAAGCCCTGCCACATTTGAGGCTTTATGGGGGTTGCTGCCTGAACTGTTATTATTAGCACATTGCTTTTGATTACCGTGCTTGTTCTCTATTGCTCTCCTGAGTTAGATTGCTTGTCTCTTCTTTGTGGAATATCTCCCATAGTATTTTCTCTAAGTTTGGCTTTGTGTTCAGATATTCATAGAGTTGGCTTATTTCATGAAACACTTCTTATTCTCCATCTTTTATGAGGGATAGCTTTGCTGGGTACTGTAGTCTAGGTTGAAAGTCATACTTCTTTAGGCCTAGAAGAATATTGTTCCAAGCCCTTCTGGCCTTCATGGTTTCAAGTGAAAAGTCTGAGGTAAGTCTGATGGGATTGCCTTTATAGGTGATGAGATTTTTCTCTCTTGCTACCTTGAGCACTTTCTCTTTACTTTCTATATTTGGCATTTTAACTAAGATATGCCTTGGAGAATTTCTTCTTTGGTCAAATCTGCTTGGAGTCCTGTGGGCACCTTGTATCTAGACCAGTCTTTCTCTTGTAAGATAAGGAAAATTTTCTTGAATAATTCTGTTGAAAATATTTTCTGTACCATTGGCCTGGGATTCTTCTCCCTCTGAGATCCCATGATCTTTAGATTGGGTTTCTTTATGGTATCCCATTGCTCCCTTGTATTTTGACACATGCTTTTTTGAACTTATTTAAATTTTTGATTTCCCTATCATTCTCTTCTGTTTTATCTTCCACATCTGAGGTTTTACCATCTCATCCACCTATAATTATTGTTAAACACATAAATACTTCAAAACTAAAGTTTTTAATGTTAATTCTTCCACAAATGATGAATAATTTCAGCGGATTATATTGGGACTCTAGCAGGATTTTTTAAAACTTGGAATGATAGTAAGAACATTATATCAAGCACCCTTAAAACACTAGCCATCTCCCAGAACATGAAAATACAGCCACAATCTGAGAGGAAATTTTCTATGTAAAATATCTGATAGTGGCCTTGTATTTGAACATGGAAAAAAACTCTAAAATTAAATTAAAATTTATGCATGGGAAAAAGACTTGAACAAAATTTTACCACAAAAGATATACAGATATCAAATATAATCGCATGAAATATATTAAATATTATTAGCTAGTTTAGTCAGTTGGCAATTATAAATTAAAACCACAGTAAAATACAACTGTAATAATCCAATAGTAGTAGTAGTAGTAGTAGTAGTAGTAGTAGTAGTAGTAATAGTAGAATCCATTAGAGTGGAGAAGCTGGAATGTGACTAGTGAAGGTATAAAATGGCAAAGCTACATTGGGAGAAAACTAGCAGTTTCATAAAGAGTTAAATTTATGCCTACATATGTTTCAATCTTAACATTTTTAAATTTATGATATACCCATAAAATATAATACTGTTAAAAGATTGAACCATTGATAAATGCAAAACATGGATCAATCTCAAAATAACTATGCTATGTTAAAGCAGCAGGTTAAAAATAATACAAATGGTATAATGCCACCTATATTAAAGTCTAGAAAATGCAAATGAAATTATAGTAATATAAATCGGATCAAAGTTCCCCAGCTAGGTTGGGGTGAAAGAGAGAGAATAAAGGGAGACTTTACAAAAGAATGTGACAAAAGTCAGATGTTTAATAGTTCCAGAGATGTTAACATACATCAAATGTAATACATTGCATGCTTTAAATATGTACAAATTTTTGTGTCAAGTAAACTTCAGTAAGGATGCATAGAAAAAAAGTGTGTGATGGCCAAAAGTCCAAGCAGACAAAAGTAACAATAAGCTTGCTTATAGCAGAAATGGTAAGTGTCCCAAGGAGGTACCAGCTTTCCCTTCCTGCCACTGTGCTCCACCCCTTTAACCTCTGCCCAGTGTCACATTCACCCTCCCACCAGAACACAAATAAAGCTCTTGTTTGGTATGTCTCTGTAGGAGCTGCCACACACACACACACACACACACACACACACACACACACACACACACACACACACCAGTACACTTATGTAACAGTTTCCAGGTTTTGATGTTAACACACTCTGCGATCTTTCAACCTTTATAAATTTAGACATAGCATTTCTGCTACACTTATTATTAAACTTATGAACTGTGATAAAATTAATACAAAATGGTTACTCTTGTAATACACACATTGATGTAGACTGAGAAATCAGATCGACCCAGTCTGGGGTCAGGCTTTGACACAGGCTGCCATTGACAGTGAGGGGGCTGCTTATCTCCTTTAAGAGCTCTTACTACCTGTAAATTCATTTATGATGTGTTTGCCCTGTTTCAGAGCCTGGTGTCAGGGTTAAGCAAAATCATGTTTCTGTGGGTGCCAGCCTCCAGCCAGGAAGACATTAGATTCAATCAAAGTCCACTGGCCTAACTTCAGCCGGCCTGGCTCCAGCGGCCCCATCTACCTTCACATTCAGGCTTCCTCCTCCTTCCAGCACAGCACAGCACTCCACACAGAGAGGTCACCTCATTTTCCTTAAATCCCTCCATTCTTTTCAAACTCTCTGAGCATTGTTGGGCAGCTCCATATAGCACACCCCTGTCTGCAAAGCCTCACCGGGAAAAAGCAAGGTGCCCTGCCCCCTGAGCTTCTCAATCCATTCTCAGGGCCGGGTTCAATTTCAATGTCACATATCTCCCTCAAACTGATCTTGTTAGAGCAATTTTATCTCCCTATATTTTACTAAAATAAATAAATCAATCAACAAACCTGCCTTCCCTGAAGTAAACCAACACATCAGTAAACGTATAAAGAAACTAAAATAAAACTCCTCTGTTGGCACTGACGTGTACCTCATAGTAGGGCATCTACTCTCTTGTGTTAGTCTTGCATGCTTTGTAGCTAGGTTTGTTGCCCAAGCTAAGTAATCTGTAAAAATAAGGACAGTTTTCTTTTGACCTATATAAGTACTTAATATAGTGCTTGGTTTTCATTTGCTCTATTAATGTTGACAGCATCAAGCGGA
Source organism: Zapus hudsonius (assembly GCA_004024765.1). Lineage (NCBI taxonomy): Eukaryota > Metazoa > Chordata > Mammalia > Rodentia > Dipodidae > Zapus > Zapus hudsonius. Next base: position 15,665 of record PVHP010023314.1, read on the forward strand.
AGGTCACAAATAATCATGCCACTTACTCTGCCCCCCACCTGCCTAGGTTTCTTTACTCTCCTGAACGTGTTTCTTCTCTCTCCTGAATTCCATTTCTTTTCACCTCTACTAATCCAGAAGTAGAGCAGCCATAATTTAAACCACACCTCCTCCATGAACCTTGCTCTTAGAGCTTCTCCTTAGACTATCCTCTGCCTCTAGGACCTCCACGAGGGACTAGGATTTTCAACATCTGTATGCCAATCACCAGCTATGAGAAATTTGGCAAGATATTTAATCACTCTGATCCTTGATTATCTACAACTGTAACAATAGAGAATATCTGTCTCTCTGGACCAGTGTGAGGATCAAATGAGGTAATGTTATGGAAGTTCTTTGTAATCTAAAGTGGGATAAACAAATGAAAGGGATAATTACCTCTATTATAGCTCTTACCCTGGCCTGCTTGTGCTGTAGCTACTTGCCAGTGGGTACAGCTCCTGAATCAGCTCGAGAGATCCTGTGAGAGTCAGGCTGATTCGCTCATCCCACTGTGCTTTATACGCATAGGTGTGCACCAGCACGTGTTGAGCAAAGTGCACTCAGTGCATATTGGAAGCAGACCCTTCTTCCAGAGAGGCAGATGTCAGTAACAATGTTGGCAATTCTATTTATAGCTAGAAGCATACATATTTGCCTTTAAAAAAAATCACCAGAAGACTATTTTCAAAGGAAAGAGGAGGAGTTATTTCACCCCATAAGTACCACATGTCTAAAGCCTGCAGAGAAAGTAACCAGCACAATTCATCAAATGAGATTATAGGAATTCAGGAAACAGCAAGTTCTAATTAAACCAAAATAACAATTCATACCAGATGCATGCTCTATTTTCGAGCTATGCTCTTAGATTTTCTTACCCCAGAGTTGTGGAGTCAAGACTTGCTGTGGAGCTGGAAGCCAAAACAGGATGATTGCCCAGCCCTTGTGGAAGAGTCTAAACTGGAATGTGAGATGTTTGTATTCAGAGTCAGGGACATCTTCCAACCAAGGAGAAGATGGTGCCCTCAACTGACCATTACTTTCTGGACTCAAGAGGGAATCATACTGTTGGGAGTTGTATCTCAAACTCTCTCATTCAATGCTTACATAACTTCTTCAGGAGTTCCTATTTGATCTTCCTGGTAGAGTTAGGTCTTTATTTCTCAGTCTTTTCCCATCGTGCTATGCTCATCTCTGCCTAGCACATAATACAGTGCTTGGGAGCAAACCTGGTCAACTAGTCCATGTCACTCCAGTTAGACTTTCTTAGGAGGCTTTGAACACAGAGACTGAATTCGTCAAATGCTGTTAAGTTTGACCATGGTCCCTCCAGGAAGAAGTGTTGCTTAGATCACTAGATGCGACTTTGCATCTCTGTAGAGAGCTCTAGGCTGAAAATACACATGTGTGAACTGCCACCATATAGATAGCTATTCCAGGGCAAGAGACTATGCGAAGAGACAAGATGTAGCTAGGGGAGGGAGTGGAGGAAGAAGAAGGAGATAGGAAGAGAGAGATGGGAGGAGGATCAGGTTTATCATGTACTTCCTTGGAGAAGGAGTCCAGGGAAGCCTTGGATCACCCCAAGCTACAACAAGAAGAAGAAGCACAGGCATCAATTTATCTGACAAGTGATTCCCAGAATGTTTATTGTAAGCCAACTCTGCCAATGTGGGAATAAATGTTCCATCAGCTTTGTTTCAATGTGTGATGTGTGTGTATAATCGAGAGAGAGAGAGAGAGAGAGAGAGAGAGAGAGAGAGAGAGAGAGAGAGAGAGAGAGAGAGAAATGAATACTATGGTAGGTTGTGGCCAGAATATCTTGATTCCCCTTTGAGAAGCAGTCACTCTAGTCCTGGGGAACTAAGACAGATTTCTGGCCCAATGACACCTAATTGGAGAACTGAGAAATACATTGGCAATTATCCCTGTGAGGACAAGGAAGTTGGAGGAGGTGAACTGGACAGAGGGCAACAGGCACAAAAACCCCACAGAGAAGAGAAGGCATGAACAATTTGAGGATCTTTTAATCATGTCAGTATGAGTTAGAGAGGTTGCATAATGAGTAGAATCAGGCTGAGTTCAAGTTCCTATTTGACCTTAGATGTTGATTGTAGGGGGCTTGCTTTCATCTCAAAGAAAGTTAAAGGTAACAAAAAGATCTATTTTTAACTAGAGAATTCATTGACTAAAATTAGACTTTAGGGCTATAAATGATTTTAAATTTTTACTTATTTTTTCCATTTTTGGTATGTTCACACATGTATATGACCAAATTTGATCTTATTCCCTCTCAGTTACCCTCTCTTACCCATCCTTCCCCCCTGAGCCATTTCTTTTTCCCCAGCAATCCTCTTACGTCCAAGCATTATGTTTTGTTTTTACCCATAGTGATTAATTTAGGGTTGCTTGCATGTTCCTGGGTAGAAGATTATTTACTGTGAGCAACTTAGCAGTGGCTACATCACTGATAAACCTGACTCCCTAGCTCCCACCTATTAGCTTCCATTAGTTACTCTGGGAGGTCTGGGGCCTTGTACATCCTTCTGTCAATGGTGCGAAGAGGCTCAGTCATAGATAGAAAACCATAGTGTAATAGCCATGTCATATCTAGAAAACTGCATTTTGCACATTTTGTAGCCCTCCTCCCCATGCTCTGGCTCACACGTTCTTTCCACCATTGGGGATATAATTTGTAAATGTGGAAACTGCATTCTACACAGGGAAGCCAGCAAGGAAGCTGTAAAACAGTCTCTATGCAGTACAGCAATGCCTTGAATCAAGCCAGTGGTTGCACAAATGAAAACAAGACCAAACCTCAGATTGCGGAGAAGAAGAGTAAACAGACCAGCACCTCTGGTGCTCAGGGTGAGCAGCACTAACCTTGCTTCCTTTTCTTCCATAGAGACATATCAATAATAGTCCTTCTCATCTGTCCCTTTAGAACTAGTTTTCAAGAAAGAAAACATTAGTATTATTAGCGCACCCAAGTCCAATTACCTTCCTTCTCTTTCTACAGGGCAGGCATTCTCAGGAAATAAATTTGTAGTCCCCCCAACCCCCGTGTCATGTCCTGCCCACCAGTGCATGCCCAGTTTCCCGCGCAATGTCTAGAATGTAGTAGACACTCAACGAGTGGATAAATTAATGAACGAATGAATTAATTAAAAATAACAGTTTCAGTGTATGTAAATATGGATAATAAAAATATAATTTATATTAAAAAACAAAAAAGAGCATCTTCAGAAAAAAATAACAATTTTATCTTGAAGTAGATTGAAACACAGGGATGGTTTTTATCTTTATAAGAATAAGATTAGGGAGGAAAAGCAACCTGGGGAATGCCTTGGGAAAATGAGCAGAACTTGGAACTTAAGAAAATAGGTTGACTATAGGACAACCCAGTTCCACCAGCAGGACCTGCGATGATGGTTGACACCCAGGCAGGAGATGAACCACCACTAACTCGTCATCTAGGACCAAATGAAACCTTTGAGGAAGTGACTAGATAAGCAAGGAGAGCTACCTCCTCAGCAAGTGAGATGATCTATGAAAGGATAATGGAGACACACTGAGGATCCCAAAATAGTCCAAAGCAGAAATCCAGAGACTAATAAGAGCTCAGCAGTAAAGCATACCTAAAACTCACCCCCATAACTCAGAGAACTTTGCAGAAGAGGAAGTGGAAAGGTTGTAAGGGTCATGGTGGGAGAGAATATCCAGAGACATTATCCCCCTCAACCACAACAGCGCGCACACACACACACACACACACACACACACACACACCTGGCTATTGCTTGTACAATTCATAACCCCCCATCCTGTGGACCATTCCAGGAATCCCATTGAGGAAGGCCCTCAGTAGGTTGGGGTTAGGGAGGAGGGAAATGGGGATACCAACATAAGACTTGTTCATATAGTGTTTCTAATAATTAACAATAAATAATTATTTTACAAGTCCAACTTTGTGGAATACATCAATGACACTAATATTCTTCTTCATAAGAAAAACATTTTATTTCCACATTCCTTAATTGTAGAATAGATTATTTTTCACTTTGATATTGCTTTTCTAATACTTGAAGGATAATTTCTTTATTTCTATAGCAAGCACTACACTTGACACAGGTTTAGCTGAAATACAGAAAGGGGTTTCCTCTTTTAAAATAACAGTGACATATCTCAAGAAGGATTATCATGAAAATGTCATTTCCATGGCAGTTGATCATAAGTGGGAGACAAGGAAGAAAAGGAGAGGGAGGGGGAGGCAGAGAAATAAAAAGAAGGCATGAATAAAGTGTATCTTCTCAACAAGAAAGAACTAGATTGGAAAAGCCATGACACACAAAGTGGTAGTAAGGAAAACATGCAAATATGTAATTTGGGAAAATCAGTTTTGGAGTTCTAGGTCATTGATCTATGTATCAGGAGAGTATTCTTTATACTTGATGATTGCTATGGAAATACTCCTGTGTGTAGCTCCATAAGTAAGACACTAAATATAAAATAACAAATATAAAAGGGTAGGAAATCAGCATGACCCACTGGGATTTCATTCCATTATCCCAAAATTATTGCTACCTAATCAAAGATTTCTAGTAGCCACAGGAATAGATTTTACAGTTCTTCATAAGTGAAAGGCTACCTGGAATACCAAGTGACCTACAATAACAGCACTCTATGTTTGTGGGCTGAGAAGTTTATGAGAAAAGAACATACCTTGAAGCAGGAAGCCCATCTTTCTGCAGTAGAAATCTGCAGCCAGTCAGCTTCCCTCTATGGGACTCATTTTCTCATTATTGAAAAAGAAAAAAAGCATAGAGTGATATAACAGGCTGGATCAATCAGGAGGTTTGCAATGATGGAGGGTTTAAGTGATTTAAAAAGAAAACAAAAGTTGAAACTAGCTTAAAAATAAAGGAACAGATTGGATCATGAGATGGAAACTTTGAGTGAGGCATGGTGGCTCATGCCTATAATCCCAGTACATAGGAGGCTGAGGTAGGAGGATCACTGTAAGTTGGAGATCTGCCTGGAATACATAGTGAGTTCCAGGCTAGTCTGGACTATGGAGATCTCAAAAAACAAACTAAAGCACAAAGAAAAAAATAATCAGCAACAACAAAAAAGGAAAATTCCTGAAGTTTTCTGGCTTTAGATAATATTTAATTTAACAACCCAACTATGATGTATAAGAACCTAGTTTAATATCAACTCACATGAAGCTGGTCCCCAATGGCTATCAGAACTCAAACTCACAGGCTGCATAATATTTATGTAGCAGGAAGGAGTGTCTGCATTGATTTCCCAGAAATTGTTGTGAAAGCCACTCTGCCTGGACCAGCTCAAAGCAAAGCCCATCCTTCATAGTCACCAAGACACAGTCACCAGAGGAAATGAAATGCACTTATTGACTTAACCTGGGTCATTAGTCTTCACATCTGGATAGAAGGTTGTCTCCCTGGAAATACATGGTTCTAGGCATGGAAATCAGACAGCTGAAAAAGGTATAAGGAAAATGCTAAGAAGCCCATCAACAAATGTCTGCTAGGAGCGCCCCACTTCTAACATTGTTTGCTTTGTCTGCCCCAGTGAGAAGCAACATGATTTTGAGTATGAAAAAAGATACCTTGTGAAGGTTTTTGTGCTTGAAATTTACTACTGCCTTTGAATTTTGCCTTAAACAAGAGCTGAACAGGCAAGCATACAGCACTCCTTAGTTCAAGCCATTTGCCCTTTTGGACAGTTGATAGAAATGAGACACATGGAGAAGGAGAAAACACACACACACACACACACACACACACACACACACACACTCATGCACACCACCACCCTGAGGACATGGACATTCTGCCACAGAGCACTTGTCTTTTCCCTGTTCTGAGCTCTTGATTCTCAAAGTTCATCTGTAATTTTCCACTTTTAAAATTCACAACCTCTTAACTTTCTAAGAGTTCTGGCAGAAAAGTTGGTTCTTGATGAAGAGAAATTCCTTTCTCCTTACACACACACACACACACACACACACACACACACACACACACACACACACACACACACATATTACAACATTTCAAGCAGTGATAACAAAAGCCCAACTGTAAAGGAATCTAAGAAACCAGGAAGTCTATGTGATCTGACGTAAGACAGCCCTGGGTTAGCTTCTGGCAGCTCAATGTCAAGCAGGAGGGAGGGCCTTTCTCCACCTCCATCATGCCTGCCTTAGTCAGAAGACATTTCTCATGCTCCCCAAAGGGCTGAAGGGCTCTTGTCATCACAGGATGATGGTAAATGTAAAGAGAAGAAAAAAAAATTTCTTCTCCCTTCTTTTTAAAAAGCAAGCAAAATACTTCTTTGAACAACTGCCTCCCTTCTAAGCAGATTTCCTCTTAAATCTCTTTGTCCAGAACAGTCTCACATGACCATGCTTAAATTAATCCCTGGAAAGGTGAATTGCCCAATTAGCCTGCCAGTCAGGTTAACCTCCTGGGAGGCAGAGCAGGGGCGGATGGAGACTTTCCCTTGAACACATGAATGTCCAATAGCTGGAACTAATAGTCTGTGTGAAGAGTTCTCTAAAGAAACTGTTCTAGGAAAAAATGTGTAGCCTGAAAACTTTCCTCAGACCCATTTCCACTGATAAGAGTCTTAGTTAGTCTCATGTCTCACTGGGAAAGAAAGAGGTTTAGCCCTTGCCTGCTCAGAAATACCAATTACCAAGATAAAAACAGATTCTGCAGTTAATGCTGAATGAGAAAGGATTTGGGTTTGTTTGCTTGTTTGTTTGTTTTGAGGTAGGGTCTCATTCTAGCCCAAGCTGACCTTGAGCTCATGGCCATTTTCTGGCCTCCTGAGTACTGGGATTAAAGTTAAGAGCCACCATGACCACAGTGCTGGAGCAAATTTCCTGTTGCTTCTTATCACTGACCCCAGGATAAGGATCTCTTATGTGTCTGAATTGATCACTTTATGACATGAAGCAGCCTCGAAGCCTCTGCCTCATCACGTGCTTCTGAAAGGAAGGGAAGTGAGGCTTTAAATGGACTCAATCCCGCAGGTACCAGTCCCTTTCTGGCTTCCCATTCGTGTCTACTTCCTTCATCTCCATAGCTGGGGGCTGGATCTGGGAAAAGGAGAGTCACAAAGCACTCAAAGCATTAAATTTTCATGTAGCTGATTTTAATTTTAGTGTAAAATTTGTGGACATATTTATTACAAAATAGGTGCTGGCTCATTGCTCTTGCTCCATGTACCAGCCTTTATAATCCTAATCTGGTTGAGGCAGAGAACATATTTGATGTCTTCCCCTGTCTTCCAAGTCTTCTCTCACTGGGAGAGCAGGAAAGCTGACAGTCTGCTGGAAAATAAATCAGGATGGAGGGACATGGACTATATGACCTTCTCAAAGGTCATGAGCACTCCCTGTAAGTTCTGTCATCTCACATTCTTCCACGAGTATTTTCATATTAGATTGCGCTCTGGCCCATGATCAGGTGATAATTCTACATGCCAACTAGAGCAAGCAGGACGTGTTGAAACGTCAGTGAAGCTGCCATTGAAGCAGAAAAAGCTTGACGGAGGAGTTAACTTCAAAACCAGATTTTGAAAGATGACCAGCAATTTGTTAGGAGGATAAAGGGAAGAAAAAAAGAAAGAAAAACTGGCTACCTCTGGTGCAGTTCATAACCCCTATCCTATGGACAGATCCAGTATGCACCCTGGGGAAGGACCCCCAGTGGGTAGGGAACAGAGAGGAGGGAAACGGGGACACATTCTCAAGATTTGCTCATATAATGTATATACTTACTCATAATTAAGATATAAAAAAATAAAGGGAGAAAGGGCATACTGGGCAAAGAAAACCACATACATAAACCTTTGGAGGAAAAATAAAACATTGCAACTTTATTAAAAGAACAACAACTTCATTGCTGGGAATCCTGGCAGGAGATGTGGCTGGATAGACAGAGCCCAATAGTTGAAGTCTCTTGGGCCATGATGAGGCAATCTCTCATTATTCTGTCTGTGGTGAGCTATTAAAGGATTGAGTCAGGGAAGAAGCATGACCTGATCAGGTTTTAGTAAGTCTACCTGGGGAGTAAAAATGGATATTTTAGGTGATTTGTAGTTAATATATGTATTTATTTATTTTCAAGCAGAGAGATAGAAGAAAGAAAGAGGGAGGGAGGGAATAAGGAAGGGAGAGAATGGCCATACCAGGGCCTCCAGCCACTGCAAAGGAACTCCAGATGCATGTGCCACTTTGTGCATCTGCTTTACATGGTTATTGGGGAATCGAATCCTGGATATTAGGTCTTGCAGGCAAACACTTTAACCACTGAGCAATCTCTCCAGCTCCAGTGATTTGTATTTCTGTGTTGATAGATGAGTAGTGTTGCTATTTACCAAAATTACAGGAAGAAAGAGGAGTAAATTCATAAAGGAAGACAATGTATTACCTCAGGACACACAGAGTTGTAGGTGTGCCTGTAAGTTATAGGTAACGATCTTTGCTTATCATTGAACCCCAGAAGAGGAGCTCAACATTGTTTGTGTAACTGTCTACTTTCCCTAAACTTCTCTAGTAATATCATTGTTAATCTTCAGAATTTAAAACAATGTGATTTTCTGAGAAATGTTATCATTCATTACATGGCTATTTATCCTATACCCTTTTTACTGTCCGAATTTATTATCCAAACAAATAAATCACTTTAAATAAATTAGCTAATCAAGTATTCACCTAGCAGCAAAAAACCTTTCCCTGAGGAGATAATGCTCTCTCTCCTTAGTGTCCAAGGTCTTCCTCACTTGAGAGATTCCATGTCCTTGATCAACATGGAAGTGAGGCAACTTGTCAGTGTCTTGTTGGACAATGTTCTACAGGTGGGAGCCATGTTGGCAGTCTTCCCGGGTGGTCATGGGTAATGAGGATTTGGGGAAATGATCATAAGTTCATATTGTCATGACCCCTTCAAACTTTTTGGGTGAATTCCATCTAGATTTTAGATTTATTTACTTTCAGTCTGAAGTTTTGATCCAGAAAATCCTGTTTCTCAATTCTTTTCAACTAAAACCCAAATGGTACATAGATTATCTTTCTTTCCCACTTGAAATTAACATCATGTTGTGGATGGAATGTGACAGATGGGATCCCATTAAGCTGAGCTCCATGGAGCACAGAAAGATGAATACAGTATTTGGACTTTGGCTCTACTGCATAAGACCCTAGATTAACTGCTGGCTGATCCATTACCCAGAAGTGGCAATAATCATTAAATAGCCATCAGAGGAGGCGACCAAAACCAGCAGACTAGAAAATGGGTGCTCTGTTTATTTTTGAACATCTAAATGACTAAGTTGAATTTAAAACTACACAGTCACTTCTCAGTTAAAACTTTAAATTGATGGTTGAAATCTCCTTACTCAAAGGGTTTTTTTTAAAAAAAATATCATACTTGATGTATAACCAAGTTAGTGTTAACTTATAGATTAAGTTCATGAAGATACTGTCAGTCTATATATGCATGTGAGCTTCATGCCTTCATCAATTTAGTCATAAATATGAACCTGTTCTGTGCCACATACTGTGTCCATGTTGGATACAAAGACCATACAATCATACAATCAAACAAACATAACCCCTATCTCTCAAGAAACTTAAAAGTCATAATGCACAGCATGAAGTGTCATGCTGAAGTTGCTAAAGGTGTGAAGATCACTAAGGAACAACAGAAAATCACAATCAAACTGAAGGGACCCGGATGTGACAAAGTAGCAGAGCACTTCCTGTCATGTGTGAGCTTGATCCCTAGGGGGAAAAAAAGGTCATACTGAGAGCAGAGGAAATGCTTCCTGGAGATGGTAATCACTGAGCCTGTTTTTAAAGGGTAAGTTACAAATTGCTTTACTAAGAAGGTGGTGGAGTGGGGAGAGGACACTGTAGCAAAGGGAATATTATCTAGAGACACATGGGGTGAATGAGGCAAAGCACAGAAGTCTACATAAATCTTGTGAGAAGGGGCTAGGGATGTTCTAGGCAGGATAGGATGAAACCATGAAAGTTCAAGCTATGGAGGAAAAACCAGAATGTAGAGTTTTCCACTCCTAACTAAATAATTTAAAATATACATCCAAATATTTCTTCTTTTAGAATTCTGCGCAGATTCTGGGATTACTTGTGCCAAACCTCATACAGAGAACCTCTCTTTAGTGGAACTTATCACAGTTGCTACTCCGTTTTGCCTAATAAATCAATCATTTTATTCATGTGTTCCCTTCTCCAGAAGCATGTCCTATGTCTGTGTGCTTATCCCCTAGTGCACATTTGTTTACTGTGCTCTCTCTACTATAAGCTGTGTGAGGACAGGCACTTGTGGCCTCTGTTCAATGTTGTGTCCCCAGGTGGATCATGGTGGACATCCAGCAAAGTGCTGCCTGATATATGAATGAGGTCATTGAAAGTCCTTACGAAGTGACTGGTTTGCTAGATAGCACTTTTATTCCTGGAAGATCCACCAAAGTGTTGAATGATGGACGATCAACCCACTACCAAGGAGACCAGCTGAGAGGCTACAGGAACCTTAAGGCTGGGAATCGAGAGTCTGAAGTCCAGTCGGACCGGAGAAAGGCACAGTTAAACATAGGTACTGAGGAAGGATAGGATAAAGTTTGGTATATGTAGCTGAGTATTTGCATGAGGGGAACAAATGACATTGAGATCTCTAGGATGACTCTCATAGACTGGGTTTTCCAGGCACAAAAAGGACATTGAGGCACAGATTAGTGTGAAAGAGATTCATGAGGGAGCACTCTTGGCATGAGTGTCTGTGGAAAGGAAGTGGTGGGAAGAGGAGGAAAGGAGACAAGAAAGGAAAAGACAGGAAGGGAACAAAAAAGAAAGAAGCTGGGTTCTGATCTAGTCTCAATGAAGTCTCTGGCAATCCTAGGATGATCTCCGAAACTATGATGGCCCTTCCCCACAAGCACAGCGGGTTTAAAGGAGAGGGTGAAATTCTGATGCTTCTGTTACATTTATTCATTAAATGAAAAAAGTCTGGCAATTGTCTTCACCCCATGAAATTCTAGAGGCCTGATAAATCAGGGCTGTCAGCCAGCATCATGCTCAGCAGTTGAGGAAATACATCCTTCAACCAGGAAGGGTGGCATATCACAGCGACCCCTATAATAAATCTCCATTTTGAATGACCAACAGAATCTCTGAGGATAGATTTTAAAGGTAAGTCTATAAATTCAGTCACTTTTTTCAGTGTGGAATTTACCTTAGGTCACCTATAAAGATTTGCTCTGAAAGGTCTGGGTTAGAGATGAATGTAGAAATAATGGCTAAAGTGAAAAATTACAGACAGCTGGGCTACAGAAAACAAGAAAGGAAAACTCAGTCAAGGGTGTTCCCAGAGGCCAAGGAAAGAGAGAATTTCAGGCAGGAGGAAGTAAGTGCTTGTGCCTAAAACAAGGCAGGTAAAACCCCAAATCATACGCAAAACTGACTTCCACCAAACTACTTCTTCCATGAAATTTAGGAAGGGAAGGTAGAAGCTTGATCAGAGTGTGTTAAGGACATGTGTGGTGAGGGTTGTTGTGTGCAAACAGGGTGGATAATCAGATCAAGGGCCCTGTCAATGAAGAATAATGCAATCTTGGAATGGTGGCCTTAGAGAGACAAAGAGGTCAGGGAAAATGATTTTTTAAATATTTGTTTGTTTGTTTGTTAGAGAGAGAATGAGAAAGTGAGAGAAGGAAGAAGGGAGAAAGAATTAGTGCACCTGGGCCTCCTGTAACTGCAAACTCCAGATGCATGGGCCA
>PVHP010023315.1:0-27506 GCA_004024765.1 Zapus hudsonius
GGGGACGCAACTTGACTTGATGATCTAACATACAGTGATTAAATAAGGTTAATCCTCATTTTATATGCTAATAGTATATTTATAAGCTCCACAGCATACCCGATTTAACAATTTTATTCTCTGTTCAGAAAGAATTCCTTATTAGTGGAAGAGCGTCTCCTCACATTCTCCACGGATGCTGGTTTAATTGGGCTTGAGGGCATTGTGTATAATTAGTCCACTTTTCTAATATTTCATCTATAATTACACAATGAACAATGTGCTTAAATTTCTTAAAATCTGTAGATTCAAAAGAAAGGCTTAAGATAAAATCAAAACAAGACTACTCCATGTGTAGCTTTTCCCAGTCTCTACCAAGAGCTGGATGATTACAGAGCTCAGGCCAGTGGGAACTTGTGTCAGGAATGGATACCCAGAGGCTCTCTGGCCAAAGCAGAAATGATTCCACTTCTTTGCACTTATCTCACCTGATGACAGTGTTAATGGGAGCGTTGTTGGGACTCAGCCCAGCTGTCACTGGAGACGCAGGATGAAAATCCCCACAGGCTCGATTTTCAAGGTCCCTGAACATGTGAACTTTCAAGGTGATATTTTAGATGGTGAAGGTATTTGGCTTGAAGTCCAAGGCATCCCTATTCTCTGTGCTCCCCTTCTCCAACACTCACAGCTCTTCTTGACAGCCTCGTTCCAGACAGTAGCCTTTGAAGTTTGCCAAGGAAACCAACTTTTGGTTTTGTTAAGGACTGTGATCAATTTAAGGTTCCAATGCTCCCTTATTCACTGGAGGAAGTTGGTGGGCTCTCTCTGTGAGCATTTGCACCATGTCCACTCGGTTAGAATAAAGCTATTTTTTTGGCTACATATTATTTTTAATTCAGTAATAAAAGGAAAATAGATTATGGGGTGCTGGCTATGGTTTCCATGGTTCGTAGAGAGGCCACATTGTTAATGTAGGGATCAGGTGAGGTAGCTATGATCTAAAACATATGCAACTGGCCTCTTCAGTGTGGTTCTAATATCCATAAAATATCTGCCCTACCAAGACATTGTATAATTCATATCCATTTCACCTGCCAGCATGCCTTCTTACCTTCTGCTACAAAGAACCAGGTTCTGTTACTATTAGCATATAAAACCAGGTTGTGGACCTGACTATCTAGAAGCCAGTGAACAAATGAAGACACCCCCTTACAGATGTCAAACAGAATCCTTTATTGCTGAAACTAATAACAGTAAAGAGAACATAACCCATCTGTGATGGTTAGGTTTTGTTGTCAACTTGACCTTTTTGATTATCTTGGGTGGGTCTCTGTGGATGTTTACAGGAAGGCAGCCTCTCAGTAGGGGGAAGGATGTAAAGAAGCTCAAAGAAGCTAGAACTAAACATCCTTTCCTGGGAGGGCAGTGCAGGAAAGAAATTCCAGAGACTCAGGAAGCTATTAAGTCTGGGGAAGGGTTTCAAGACCCACCCTAAGCCTATATAAAGGGGAAAGAATTCTCTCCTTGCCCCCCCTGCCTGTTTTCCTGTTCTGTGTATGTGGTGTTAATGATGGGTCTCTCTCTCTCTACTTGGACCTGTGAAAGGGGCAGCTTCTTTTGCATTCTGGAACTTCCCCTGTATCTATAACTTGAATAAATCGTTTCCTCCCATAAACTGTGCCTGGTTTGGAGATTCATCCCAGCGGTGTGTGGCTGACTATGACACCATCCCTGCCTTACTCAAAACAAAATCACCACCAGACAGTTCAAAACAGGAATCTAAACCAGGGAAGTAGGACACAAGAGATGGAAGAAATGCAAATGAGATAAGAATGGTGAGAAGACCAATAGTGTGAACGCAAAGGAGGCCATTGTCACTATTACTCTGGGACAATAGCGAGCAGACCTGGAAGGATCTGGGACCAAAGAGGAATGTCCACTGTGAAAGCCTTGTCCAGGAGCCAGTGGCTAGTATTCTAGCCCCCTCCTCATCACCTGGTACAGAAGCTCTGTGTAGCCAGGTAACAACACACTGTGCAGGGTCAAGTGCCCTGATACAGAAGAGCAAGCAGAAGGCATTCGATGACCAGCACAGACCCTTCTCAGCAGCTTTAAGACTGTGTGAAGATAAAATTCCAAACAAACCCCTGTGCAAATAGGGTAGAAGGAAGTGGATATTTATTTTGGTTTCAGATTCCTAAGGCGCTATACCTGCAGACAGCAAGTAGGAAAACGGCTATCATGTTAAGAGTAAACATTTGAGCAAGGTCAATCTATTTCAGTTGAATAAATTAAGAAAGGACACAGATGCTAAAAAAAATAAAATAAAATAGAGACCACCCTCCCTCGCAAACCTATGAAGTTGCCTGCGAGAGAAATCGCATCTTCTCCTACATCAGTGTGGCCCAGTGGGACACAAATAGGAGGTCAAACTTGGCTTTGAACTTCCTGCTTTCTGCAGATTTTCTTTCAATCAAAACTTGGAGAGCAGGTGGGAGTTTCTCAGGGCGGCAGCAGTTCAACCCAGCTCCACTCCACAGAAGATCAACTGTGTAAAGATATCCTTTCCAATTTTCCCTAATGACTCCATCCTTTCAGAGATCCCCCTCCACACCAGCTAATGCGAACAGGGTTTGTGGTTCAAGCTCAGAAACACTTCCACTTATCCTTGAACATTAGGCACGAGTGTACTTTCCAAGGCTTAACATCTCATTCCGTTGCTGCTCTTTTCTTTAACTTGCCTGTTAAAATGCATAGCGCGGTGACATGAGATTTGCATTTCTTACTACAAAATGAAGATTTTATAAGGTGACTTTTTCTTTCCCCCTCTGACCAGATCCACATTACTTGGAAAGGGAAAGGCCAAGGGGAAATTATTGCTATTTTAGACAGCAGCATAAATTTTCCTCCTATTTTTAACCTAGCTTTTAATTTAATAAGTTTTATGACCCTTATATTAAGTACATATGTTTTACAAGACATTGTGTCCCTTGAGTCACCCTGAAGTTTCTCGACTGTATCACTTGGATGAATAAATACTATGCTTCTTACTTTCATTCACCCAATATTTGGTCAGGATCATATGCATGGTAAACCTTTACAAAAGCAGAGAATAACATAATTCAAAAGTCATCTAAAGATTAGCACAAACTGTTTTAAATAAAATGAATAAAACGATCACATAACAATACTCTAAATTTCAAGTTTTTCTTCTACTTGGTTTTATAATAATTAAGGATGGGCAAAATATTTGAAATGGTATCCAGTCTTGGCAACTGCCCATTATGAAGGTATAAAACCTTTATGTATATATTCTATTTTAAAGGTATTGCCTCAAAACCAAAGCCAACCATCCCTCTTTGGAAATCCTAAGTGTTATTCCTTTTCTTATAGAAGATATTCTATCATCATCTGTCAGCAGTCATTTGAAAAAGACTGTGTGTGATTTAAACATTAAGAGGGCTTTCCAAATTCTAACAAGAAACAGTATTCAAACAACTCTATGGTTGCAGACTAGAGGACATCACCTGCATTGTTTGGATGAAGAAATGGGTTTTCCTGAATTTACATGTCAGAGCAGAGGCGTGGCTTGGCATAAAATTGTATGTTTAAGCAAGAACATATCAACCTAATACTATTGATGAAACTTGTTATTTTATCAAATTATTAAAATATAGCAAGCATATTTTTACATCCAAGCAAAATATAGGAGCTAAGGATTAGACATTCGACCAGAAAAAAATCTACATAATGTAATAAGATTTGTTTTAAAATGTGCTTTATAAATTTCTAAATTGCTGCTTGAGTTATTATCCTTAAAATGGTTTCCCTACACATAGTAATGTTTAGTAAATCAATAAACCACTAAAAGTGCACTTTAGGTCCATGGATTAAGGGTGACTCAAACTCAAGATGAAAACATTCATATCACAATTTCAGGTTATGTGCCACAGTCTATAACTCTGTACACTTAAGTTTACTAATGTATGAAATCCAATTAAAAAAGCCATTCATTTCTTTGTTACTCATTGTGTTTGCTTTTGTATACTTTAGTGACTTGAAAGGGCATGACCTTAAAGTAAAACTGGTTATTCGGTAGAACCTCTCTCAAAGATCTGTATAAGAAGTGATGTTTATTTCAAAACAGTGTATGAACTCCAAAAGTGATATGCTGCCCTGTGATTTCTGCCTTGTTTTATTTTATGTTTTGTTTTTGGGGTTTTTTTTGGGGGGGGTTGTTTTGCCTTTTTTTATTTGAGGAGTCTATCCATTATTTTTTTTAAAAAATTAGGCTTTGTATACTTCTTTTCAAAAAAGAGTGACCAAAATATCAAAGCTACATGCAATCTCTGTAAGTATTGTGTACCTTGTATATTGTGTGCAGCTAAAATGTGTTTCATTTTGTTATTAGGAAGCATGTCCAAGTCTCCAACACCTATGAATTCTTGACAGCCTAGCTTAGTGATAGCCACGCTGCTGAGAGAGGCAGGTATGGATGCAACGTTGGCATTTCCCTCAACAGGAAAAGGACTGGCCATTTTAACCCATCACAGAGAACTCCTGGTCACCTCCCAGGGGGCAAACTGATGTCAAGTTCTCTGTCTGTCAGGATTAAGAGCCTGTTTGCTTTTTCAGGAACATGTGGTTTGAGAACAAAGCAGCTCAAATCTTCTCCATCCTAACAAAGCATCTCAAATTGCTGAGTAAAATTCCTTAATCCCCCATCTTAATCTGAAAACACCAGCAGCAAGACGGAACATTGTCGTCCCTTTCTGTGGAGCTCTCTGCTTCACCCACTGCCCACTTGCCCTTGTCTCTAAGCACCGACTTACTCCTCCTTACCATGCGTCCTTCCTCACTGGGCCATTCTTCAGTAGAAAAGCTTCAGATTGGAAATTCTGTAACTTAGTCCAAGACCTTTCTGGCTATTGACATTTTTAATTCTTGTCAACTTCATTTAAAGAGATGGGGGGAAATGGTGAAACAGAGGCATTCACTATTGTTTGTTTGGTTTTTCGAGGTAGGGTCTCACTCTAGCCCAGGCTGACCTGGAATTCACTATGTAGCCTCAGTGTGGCCTCAGACTCACAATGATCCTCCTGCCTCTGCCTCCTGAGTGCTGGGAGTAAAGGTGTGTGCCACCTGTCACTTTGATGTGTACACAGACACACACTCATATACACACACATACACACAAATAGCATACGTGCCATAAGTTTTTAGAATATGCTTAAATTGCTTTTTAGAGATATTTATCAACTGTAATTGATAGCCAACCAACATGATACTATTGCATACAAATTTAGATTTTAGTAAGGAAAGAGAAGGAAGCAAAAGTACATTCAATTGTCAAAACAATGGAAACAATCTTTGGTAGCATTTGACAAATGAATATGCAATTAGAAAATGTTTTCCAGTGTTTGCCAATGTTCCAAGTATTTGTCTATGTTTAATACATAGGATCAAAACTTTTTCTAGGACTTTTACTTGCTGCCTTTCAATACTTTGTCCATTGTTTTCAACATATTCCTTTAATTTGCAAAATGTTTACTCTGAAAGGTAAATTACACAAAACCCTTATTTCTCTCCCCTCAAAAGGCATTTTTGTGATTCCATTATTTGTAATATTATTATTTATTGTGTAATCTCTCTCTTTGCCAATTTTAGTTGAAAATAACATTGGCAGATTCTTCTTCAGAGAACTGTGAGGGCAGTTGCCACATTAAATTCTGATTTAAGGAAGCCAAAAATCATATGTTTTCATATATTATATTCTGTATTTGCATAACAGTGTTGGTCATAATCACCATAACAGACAGATAAAACCAGGAAACACATTTTTTTCACTCTAAAACTTTTATATAATTGAATACCAAGGTATAGAACCCAAAGGGTTATGTTTCAATCTCTCACAATTTCCCCTTAGCTAAAGCAAGTAAATTATGTTAGTTACCTTTACACAGAAATGGCCAAAATACCAGAGAGAACAATGTAAAGTAGGATTTGCTTTGGTTCACAGTTTCAGAGACTCAGTTAGTGGTCCTTTCACTCCATGTGCTTAGACACAACATCATGACAGCTGTAGATGTGTGGTGGAGTAGGCTCTTTATCCAGTAGACAATAGGAATCATAAAGTGACCAGGGAAAACATATAACTGCCCCCCTTCTTCCAGCTTGGTATCACCTTCCAGAAGTTCATCTTTCTCCAAAACTAATGCTGGCTAGCTATGGAACAGGTGTTCAACACATGAGCCTATAGGGGATGTTTCATATTCAAGCCCCTAAGAGTCCTGAATTCTTATGTATTATATGTATGTCATTGTGAAATAGGAATAAAGCATCACAGCGAGTATAAATGATAGGAGAGAGAGCAACACTTCCCCAACACATATCAAAATATAATCGGTGCTGTATTTATGATCATCATTCTGCTCATTTTATTCTTGACCTTACTATTTCTCATGGGCCAGGTAAAGGAAAACAGCAAAGATAGAAGACAAGAGTGCACATAGCATCTTTGTTCTAGGGAAAGCGTTTATCAGCTACTATCCCTAGTATTTTTAATTCTTAATTTTTTTAAAAAAGTACCTGGAATGCAGATTACCCCACTTGTATTAGTAAATTCGTCATTCTTGTAAAGTTTAAATAGTAGAAAATCCCCTCCCTCTCAACTCAAAAGTTAGTATCCTTTAAAATGTCAGATTTTTTTTTAAATTAACCATTGTTTTGTCAGAGAAAAAGGAAAAAAAAAATCTGCTCAGCTGTTCCAATTCCCAGTCCTTAAATCCTCAAACAAACATGAACCTTCCCAGCTCAAACCAAGACTAGGAACCATGGACTTGAGTGACCTAAATAGAACACCTAGAAAGACTTCACAGTGTCTTGGAGGAGGGTGAGATACAGCCCAGCTATCTGTGTTTAAATCCAGGTTATTCTGTTTCCTGTGTGACCTTCGAGAACATATTCTTCTGTGTTTCAATTTTCTCCGTAAAATGAGGACAATGGTTGTACCTCCTTCATAGGAATATTGAAGAGCTGACATTTAAAAATCACAACACATTGTAATATTAAATACAAGTTATAGCAATGTTTGATGTCTTCAAACTTTACAGCATTCCAAGTGAGATTGATAAGAGGACCATTTGGCTCCTAGGATTCACAGAAAAACCATCGTGTGCCCTTAACTGACATCATAAAAAGAAAAGAAGTACCATTGAAGGGAAATTTTATGCTCAATATAGCAAAAAAAATGAATTACAAATAAGTAAAGTACATGAAAATAATATACCTTTAAGGGCATCAGTTAAAGAATGTGCTGTGCATGACTCAGGAAATTTGCAGAAGAGGTGGTGGAAAGAATGTAAGAGCCTTGGTGGGGAGAATATCTAATGCATAAAAAGTATGTCGTCCTCATTTAAAGAAGTTTTCTCCAAATAACTTATGATACTGAGCATATGCTTATGTTAATATGTATAATTATATACCAATAAAATGTTTTTTAAAAAGAATGTGGTGTGGATCACATCTTAATGGTTGTGGTTCTTTGAATGAAATGTTTCCTATAGGCACATATGTCCTGAATATAAGATTCCCAGCTAGTAACCATTAGGGGAATTTTGGGGGCCTTTTGGAGGTGAAGACTTTCTGGAGATTTGTCACTCTGCTTAGGATAACAGAGCTCAGTTCCATGCACACTACTCAGACAACTTCTTTCCGACCGCTGTGGAGATGTGATGGGAGCAGGCTGTCTACTCCTGCTAGGCTTTTCCCACCCCAATAATGCTTCTCCCTTCCTTCTGTGGTAGAAGAAATTTAATAAAGAAACCAGGCCCAGATGATACCCTAAATCACATTTCTATTGTACAGGCTTTACCAAGGAGGCAGCATGACCCCAAGTCTCCTCCCTATCTACAGGGCTGCACCTGCTTGGATCAGGTCAGCAGCCAGAGTACAAACACCCCTGAGCAAACAGTTCTCGGTTCCACATTTGTATTTTCTTATCACTGACTGGTTGCTAAGGAATTTTCTGTTTGTACTCCGATATCATGTAACTTTAAAATCTTGTAACCCACCAAAAGCATAAAGAATTCAAGGTGATATCAGACGGCCTGTTGTATTTATCTAGAAAAATCTCTGAGATATCAGAGCTCAGTATTCAGACTCTGGAAGTTACTCTGCTGAGTCCACATCAACATGAATACATTTTCTGATTCTCCACTCTATCTCTGGTGTCATAGCTGTGTGACTCAGTTTCCCATAACACATCCATATGCTGCTTTTGGTCAGGTGTTTTGTTCCATATCCATTGGTCAGGTGTTTTGTTCCAGTAATGAGAAGGTAATCACTACCGAAAATTGGTACCAGGAAGTGGAACTGTTGCTAGAGTGAACCTGACCATGTGGTTTTTAGTCTTCTGGCACTAGTTTTTGGGAGGAATATGGAAGGATTTGAAACTTTGGACTAGAAAAGCTTTGCAATGCTAATAGCAGAGCTTAGCGGGCTACTCTGATGAAACTTTGAAAGACCATGATGCAGAAAGAAGTGTAGTCTGTGGAGGCTCAGTTTATTAGGTTTCAGAGATGAAAGAATTTTATTGGGAACTGGAATAGAGATAGTTCATGTCTCTATTGTTCTAGCAAAAAGGCCACTACATTCTGTCCATGTTCTGAGACTTGAGCAAGGTTGAAATGAGAAGCAGTGGGCAGGTGCTTTGGCAGAAGGGTATGAAAAGTACTGTTGCATTCATAGTTCTCTATCCCAAGGAACATTCCAGAAATCCCACTGAGGAGGGCTCTTAGAGGATTGGGGTCAGGGATGATGGAAATGGGGGTACCAACACAAGACTTGTTAACATGGAGTTTCTACTTATAAACAATAAAACAATTAATTAAAAATATTGTGGTAGACAGCTCACACTGCTGTAATAAACCTCCAAACCAAGGAGTTTATAGGAGGAAGAAAGGATTTATTTGAAGCTTACAGATCCATGCAGAGAGAGAAAACCACCACAAGCACCTCACAAAGCAAACACACCCAGCACTCAGATTGCTTTTTGTATATCTAGCTGGAATTCCAGATCTATCCGGAGAAACACCTTAGGGCTGGACCCTGGGATCCACCCATAGTGACACCTCTTTCAGCCATGTGGCTGGAGAAAAGATTTAACAAAACTCCTTAATCTATTGTGGGACAACCATTCAAACTACCACAAGTATAAAATTTGACAAAGGAAAAAATACAAATAAATCAAATGTCTCAAATCCCAGAGACCGCAGCTTTTTTTGGTAGCAATTGCAATACCGTCATTGAAGATGGGCCAGCTGTTAGGACCATAGAAGGACCTGAAGGAATAATGCTGAAAAGAGTTACCTTGTCAGAGTTGGGCTTCTTCACCCCCTGGATAAATAAAGTTGGTAAGGTATCCCACCTGGTACTGGTTTTGGAAGCATTCAGATGAAGGAAATTGAGGGTCACTGAGTGAAGTCACTGTTCCAGGAGCCACTGAGATTGGACAGTGTGAGGCTGGGTCAAGGTCCACGCAGAAGGTCTTTGAGGCTGTTGTGTGAAGCTGAAACAGGTTATAGTGAAGACCTCGGTGTTTTAGATGATCAGATTATGGGATTACTGCCAAGGAAAGTAGCTCTTTTTTTGGGGGAGGGGGATTCTGCCCAAGCTTCAAGCAGTACAGCTGGAGGGGCAGAATGCAGAAGCCTTTCAGTGCCCAGTGGATTTCATCAGGCCAGACACAAAGTTGTAATGTTTGTTATTTGGCCTGATGATTTTCTGTCAGGCATTGGTCCAATCTCTACTTGCTATGCCCCTCCCCTTTCCTTGTTTTGGAATGTTACTCTGTGACATTATGTCTAGTAATGCGTAAGCAGTGTTTTCATTTTTCAGGGCTCACAGTTAAGGGACTGCCTTGATTCTCAGATGAAACTTTGGACTTTTAAAGTGCTGAGACTGATGAGACTATGGGAACATTTAACTTGGGACTGGATGTCTTATGCATCATGAGATGTTCATGAGTCTATGGGGACTCGCAGTTTAACTTGGTCAAATGTGCTCTGTAGGCCCATGTGTTTGGATAACTGTGTCTCCATCTGATGGTAATTTGGGAAAGTTGCTGGATTTTGGGAAGTAGAGCCTTACTGGAGGAGTTAGATGGCTGGGGGTAGGCTTTGGGGTAATATAGCCCAACTCCAAGCCAAACTTTGACTCTTCTCACTGCTATAAAGAGATGATGCATGGTTGCCTTTCTGCTCCTGTTGTGTTTTCCCTGCCATGATGAACCTTCCCCTCACAACTGTAAGCCAGAAATTAAACCTTTCCTTCCTTAACCTGCTTCAGTCAGGTGTTTTATTCTAGCAAGGAGGAAACTACAACAAAATTCTACCATAGTCCTAGCTAACAGTTCTTTGGGAATTCATAATTATTCTAGGCAAGCTATGTTGTGAAATATGCCGCTGGATTTTAGGTCAGATATATTTTGCCAAAATAGTTAATACTAGAGATTAGACTTGAACAATAAATACCACATTTGGGAATGTCTTAATGACCAGAGTTGAGATCTCAAAACAAATATTTTAGCAGCATTTTTTCTACTAATTGACAAGTTTGTTTTAAGCACTATATAAAATGGGCTCCTGAGTAGATGAATTCTGAAAGTTTCTATGAAGTTTTATTGCATACTTCCCTGTATATCCTTCATCTGCCCTACTGAGGTAGTCATTTTAATCTCTTCACTCTTTTAGCAAGTACTCATTGACTACCCATGACTAATTGCTGTTATATAGCAGTGCATAGCACATATGTGATCCACACCCAAAAACATATGATTGACAAAGATTTCCTTCAGGATTATGTACCCATATGAAAGCATGCAACCTGGAAAAGCTTTTAGCCTATACATTTTTTTTTCAGCTTGGAAGTGTGTTGTCAGTGGTGAGATAAGCAAGAAACCTACCTCCATAGAAAATCAGAAAACTTGTGAAAGGATAATGGAGACAGACACTGAGGATACCCAACACAGTCTAAAGCAGAAATCCAGAGATTCTTAAGACCTCAACGGTAAAGCAGAACTAAAGCTCACCCACCATGTCGCAGGGATCTGAGTGGAAGAGGAGACTGAAAGATTGTTAAGAGTCATAGTGGGAGAGAGAGAAAAAAATATCTGTCTACCTCTGGTACACTCCATATCCCCCTATCCCATCGACTGGTCCAGCAAGCCCATGTAGGAATGCCTCCAGCCAGGTGGGAATAGGGAGGAGGGGATACCACCATAAGACCTGCTCATGCAATACTGTATCTAATGATTTACAATAAATATGGAAAAAATAATGTAGAGATTATACCAAGGCCAAGTGGTAAAATACCTCCCAGTGAGTTGTTGGTTAGTGAGGCTCATGAGCTCCACAGAATATTACAAGCTATTGACTATGCTCTTGGTTGCCCACCAAGATAGTTTCTGCTTAAGAAACTATCACTTCACTTGTAAAACACTGAGCAATCAAGCAGGAACTGTGCTAGAAGCTTCCAGCCTGCTTGCTAGATAGCATAGTGTTAGAAGGTGCTACACAGGCTGCTGGAAAAGGAAAGTCATCAATGATGCTACCCAGCAGTGGACCCTGGAAGCTACATAACCAATCACCTGGTCAGGGTGCTTCTATTGGTGCAACAGTCGTATAGCCATTATGAGAAACTCAGGCTTTGTACTGGAAACCTGGTCAAAAGTTCCTAGCTGGGGAGATCAAAGAGGGTCCAAGAGGAAAGCTGCTACTGTTGTTTGGATAAATGTATATGCCAAATATCCATCAGATTGCCCTTTAAATATATGTGTCTATACGCAATTAGTGCCATTCTCATCTTTGGTTAGAGAAGTGTCTTTGGAGATGGTGAAAATACTGAGATGACTCAAAACTCATCAACGTGCTGAGAATCAGTGACTGTGGGAGACTCAACACCAAGTGAGACATCTCTACACAACCTTCAAGGCTCAGGAAACATCACAGAGAGGAGAAAGAAAGAATGTAATGAGGAGTGCTATGGAGTGCCCTCATCCAGGAATGATGTGGCGGCCACTTTCGTGGCCTCACAGTGACTGAAACCTGTGAGACCTACAAAATACTGAGCCCACCGGCATTCTGTGAGGAATAATGGAGGAGGGCAGGAGGCTCCTCTCCTCTCTCCTTTGGGAGCTCTGGGCAGTGAGTGGTGACTAGGGGAAGGGGAAACATTTTCAAAGGCGGTATAACCAGTGGTAGGACTCCACATCCTCTGGGAAATGAGCCGCCACCTGTGCTCACGCAGGCAACTTCAAACTCAGTGAGTCTTATCCACACATGAGAGAGAGAGAGAGAGAGAGAGAGAGAGAGAGAGGTCAAAGTGGAGGAGTTCAGTGAAACAGGGTTGGAGAGAGATAGCAGGAGGGGATTATGAACAAAATACATTCTATCATGCATAAAATTGTCAGATAAAAAATAAAGATCAGGCTGGAGAGATGGCTTAGCGGTTAAGGCACTTGCCTCCAGTGCCTAAAGCCCTAGGTTCAATTCCCCAGGTCCTACATGAGCCAGACCCACAAGGTGGTGGCCCTGGTGCGCGCTCTCTCTCTCTCTCTCTTTCTCTCTCGCTCTCTCTCTCTCTCTGCTTGAAAATGAATAGATAAAATATTTAAAAAATAAAAATAAAAAATAAAGATCATTAGATTACACATATTAAATTTGTACAATTTTTTGTTTTGTTTTTCAATGTAGGGTCTTGCTCTAGCTCAGTCTGGCCTGGAATTCACTATTTGTCTCAAGGTGGCCTTTAACTCACGGTGGTCCTCCAACCTCTGCCTCCAGAGTGCTGGGACTAAAGGTGTGCACCACCACACCAGGCTAACAATTTTATTTGTCAGTTACAACTCATTGAAGTTAGAAAGACTAAGAAGAGTTCTGTTGTCTAAGGAATGCAATCTCTGAAAATCAAAATTCGAGTGCAGGGATCTGTGAAAAGTTCAAGGAATTAATCTCACTTCGCTTTAACTAAGACTGCCCAACTAAGCTTGAGTGAAAAACAAAAAGCTCATTTTTAAAGAGAAGTAGAGGGAATCATCCTAAGTGTCCACGAGACAGTGGAAGATTAACATCTCCTTGTTCCTGATATAATGAAAGTTCCTGGAAAGGATTAGCTTTGAAATAAAAATGTTACAAACGTCACAAGTTCCACTGCTGTACTGATACAGTATTTTAAATATTTGGAAGAAACTCTGAACTCCCCTCAGGTCATAACTCTGCCATACAAGTCCTACCACAATGAAGGTTCTTACAGTATTTCTTCAGTTCTATGCTTATAAAATTAAAGCCAAAAATTCAGTTCTTTTATTCGCTGAATTTACAATACTTCATAAGCATAACTGGTCCAAAATTCAAACAATTTTTCTAAAAATATGTGTGTATAGTCATACCAACCAGAGAAAAATGTAGCAATGAATCAATTTAAATATCAACAAGTCAAGTAAACTTTTAAGATATTTGGTTCACAGCACTGTCTGTGTGAAAAATATAACACATGTAATTTCAAAGTTCTGATTGTGTTTAACTATAAGCCAATCTATAACCTGAGAAAAACTTCTCTAAAAAATGATGTCCTGCATCTCTATCACACCTTCCAAGGCGCAGGGTCCATTGTGTAAGAGGTGATGGAAAGATTTTAAGAGCCATAAAAATAGTGAAATATCAAAATAGCCTTGATATTCGTTACTTCACAGTGCCTGAATAGGACCTTCAAAATGGGAAGAAAATATGATGATATCAAAACAAAATGGAGACTAGTTGAGAGGGTGTGGGTGTGAGAAGGGAATTTTCATGATTCTCTACAATTATGCAAGTGCTCAATAAAAGTTTTTTAAATGATGTCCTTATAATAAAAGTGGAGGTCCAACTAGCACACTTTTCAAACTCTTTATGTAAAAAGCATCCGTGAGATCCTTGACCACATGGCACTGAGGATGGTAATGTTCACCAGCTTATTCATCGTTTAATGGAACCTTGGTTTTTCTCTAATGGTTTAAAACCAAGAATAGAAACGAAAAATTGACAATAATGTATAAGTCCTATGGGCAACAACTTATAGGAAATCTGTCTATTAGACCAATTTAATGTGTTTGTACATGTTCGTTAATGGATTTCATGAGATTTTTTTTTTCAGTACAAAATACAGGTTATAGGAACATGTGTTTTATATGATTGCATTTGGGAGAATGTATCTATTTGACTTACCTAAGAAACTAAAATCCGAGACAACACACAAATGTTGACAGTGGTTATCAGTTTAGAGTTTTTCTTTTCATTATTTCCTATTACTCCTTCTGTGTTTTATTTTTATCACTTAAATGTTTATCACACAAGCCTGGGCAAGCACAGCTTGCCATCAGCTCTTACTTTTTGTCTGAATAGAGGAGGATACCTTGGTTAATGTCAATTAGATTTCAACTACACTGACATTTCCATACAACTTACAGAAAAAAAATGTCAATACATAAATATATACATAGTCATGTACACGCATAAATACAAAAATGGGTTATCAGGATTTTTATTCAGAACTCATTCATATCTAATTTAAATATCTCCTATACAATAGTTTCTCAAACTTC
This sequence comes from Zapus hudsonius, assembly GCA_004024765.1. Lineage (NCBI taxonomy): Eukaryota > Metazoa > Chordata > Mammalia > Rodentia > Dipodidae > Zapus > Zapus hudsonius. Next base: position 14,618 of record PVHP010023315.1, read on the forward strand.
AGAGAGCATGAAAACCTCCTGAAAAGTTTATTAAAACACCGAATGCTAGACATACCTCCAAAATATTTGAATTCAGCAGGATCAATGGGGGCCTGGGAACATGAATTTCTTGCAAATTCTCTGGGGATGTTATCCCTGCTCTTGAGAGAGTCTTTCCACCACTACTGACCCATAAATGCTATGTTGCCCCAATGATGTGAGTCTGAGAGTAATGTGATACCCCCACCCCATTCAGGTGTGTTCCATTCTATTCTGGAAAGATGGTGAACAGCTGTTCTTTCTTCTCACTAGAGAGAAGAAAGGAAATGGAATTAACCTGAAGCAGAATGATTTAAGTTTGCTCCGAGGGGAAACGACCTTACATAAGGGTTATTAAGTACTAGATGGGCTTAGAGGGTTGCTAAGAGGAAGTTCTTGTGATCTGCATCCCTGGGGGTTTGTAAAGAATTTACAGAACTCGTTTGAATAGAAAGAATGGAAAGAGAGGTTGTGTAAGGGATAGCAGTTCTTTTCAGATGGACCCCCAACTTACTGCATTACCTTGTAGTGAACTGGGAAAACTATAAAGATTTTATCTGCTTTTGTCCCCCAACCTGGGTAAGAAGGAATGGTTTCCTCTATTTTCTCTCAATTCAGTGTTTCAGACTCAAAGGATTGAAATATTTTCACTGACATACCCTTTCTTCAAAAGAGAACAAATGAACCTTTGGACACTCTACTTTCTGTGTCCAGAAGACGCCAAACCTATCATTTTTTTTTACAAATACATAAATAAATAAAAACACCCAGACATCAAAGTAGTAAACCTTACTCTAGGTTACTTTACATACCTGTATGCAATTTTGATCTACAAATGAAGGAAAACATGTGGCATTTGCCTTTCTGGATCTGATTTATTTTGCTTAATGCTTTGATTTCCAGTTGCATCAATTTTCCAGCAAATGACAAAATATTCTATGCTTATTTATAGTTAGGTGAATGATTGATAGATATATAGAAGAAACAGAGAGAGGGAGAGAGAGAGAGAGACAGACAGACAGACAGACAGAGATTCTCACTATGTAGGATATTCCTTTTCCTGGTGTCCTTGCCAGCATTTATTTGTTTTCTTCTTGACAGCTATTCTGACAGGGGAAGATGGAATGTCAATACAGCAGTAATTTGTATTCCCCTGATGGCTAAGGATATTAAACATTCTTATATTTATTAGCAATTTTTACTTCTTTTTAAAAGTCTATTCATCTCATTTGCCCATATATTGATTTGATTATTTGGTTTTGATATTTAGTTTTTGAGTCCTTTATGTATTTAAGATATTAATCCTCTGGAAGGTGTATAACTAGCCAAGATTTTTTTTTCAATTTGTAGGCTGTCTCTTGCCTCAGTTGCTTCTTTTGCTCTACAGAAGCTCTTTAAGTAATGCAATCCCTTTTTATCAATTCTTGGCGTTATTTACTAAGATATTGGAGTCCTTTTTAAATGATCATTGCCTATACTTCTATCTAGAAAGTGTGTTCCCTATGCATTTCTCTAACATTTTCAGAGTTTCGAGTCTTCAGTTCCAGATTCCATTTTGTATTGATTTTTGTACAGGATGATATGAATCTAGTTTCATTTTTCTAAATGTGAAAATCTAGTTTTCCCAGCACCATTTGATGTCTTTTCTCCAATATAAGTTATTGGCATCTTTGTCCAAAATCAGATGGCTATATCTGTGTGAATTTAATTCTGGGTTTCTTTTTTCTATCAATCTATATATCTGTTTTATGCTAATATTGTGCTATTTTTGTTAGCATGATATAATTTAAATTGGGTAAGGTAATATTACCTTTAGCATTATTCTTATTTTAAATAGTTTATTCATTTTTCAAGCAGAGAGAGAAAGAAAGAGAGGGAGAGAGAGAGAGAGAGAGAGAGAGAGAGAGAGAGAGAGAGAGAGAGAGAACACCAGAGCCACCACCTTGTGGGTCTGGCATATGTGGGTACTGGGGAATTGAACCGGGGGCCTTAGGCATTGGAGGCAAGTGCCTTAACCGCTGAGCCATCTCTCCAGCCCTAAGCATTATTCTTTTTATTCTTTTTCCTCAGGATTGTCTGGATTATCCAGAGTATTTTGCATTTCCATAAGAATTTTAAGGAATTTATTTTAGTCCTCTGAAAAATGTCATTGAAATTTTGAATGGGAATTGAATTGAGTATGCAGAATAACTTTAGTAATATAGCCAAACTCAGAACTGATGAACACATTCTGAAAAATAGCAAGATGCTAAATCAACATTCAAAAATCTGGTGCTTTCCAAAATACCAATAAGCCGAGAAAGAACCGAGACTGCAATTTCATTCACAGTCGATTCAAATAAAACTTAGAAACGAATCCAAACATGGGAATGAAATACCTCCCCAATGATGGATTTAAAACACTGAAAAAAGAAGCTAAAGAAGACACTAGAAGGTGGAAAGACCTCTTGGGTATACGGATTGGCACAATTATAGGAGAACTCTCCATTTTCCAGCATCTTCTTCTGTTTTAAATTTGGCTAATCTGTTGATCAGTTCTGAGTTTCTGGTGCAATCTGTTGAGACTCTTAAATGATCATATCACCCACAAATATGGATAATTTGAATTTTTAATGTGTTTATATCATCTTGGCTTAATTGTAGTAGGTCATATATGTATAGAAAGTTATGGACCTCTCCTATATTTTACAATGTATTAAAATATAAGTTCTCAGAGCTAATGAGCCTCTGAACTACATTAGTGTCTGTTGTACTATCTCCTTTCATCTCTATTTTTATTTATTTGGGACTTCTCTCTGCTTGACTACTTTGTGAACTATTCATCTTTTCAAAGAAATATATCTTTGTTTCACTGATTACTTATATCATTCTTTTCATTTGTATTTCTTTGATTTCAGTTCTGATTTTTATGATTTCTCTGGGCTTAATGACTTGGGGGTTCGTATATAAGCATTTATAGCTATAAACTTCCCTCTTGAAACCATTTTTATTCTACCACATAGGTTCTGGTATACTATGTTTTCATTTCCATTTGACTTTAGAATTTTTTTTAACTTCCCTCCTGATAGGATTTTACTGTAAAATGTCTCCCATTTTAGAGTAAATAGGCCTTCCATAGGCTCATATGTCTGACTACTTGGTTCCCATCTTGGTAGTGAAATGTATAAATATTGTGGAGATTTTAGGAAGTGGAGTCTTGCCTGAAGAAGGGGGTCATGTGCGAGGCGAGACTTGAGGTTTTATAATCTGGCTCCACTTCCTGTTAGCTCTTTGCTTTCTGATTGCGATGTGGCCAGCTTGACCTCTTCCTGACATACCTTCCTGCCATGATGTAAAATATCTCTCAAAATGTAAGCCACAACAAACCCTTTCCTTCCTTCAGTTACTTCCTGTCAGGCATTTTGTCCCAGCAATTAAAAACTAATATATAGAATTGCTATCTAGAGATGGGGCCAGGTTCTAGGATAAACTTTTACCATCTTGTTTGTAGGTGTTTCAAACTGGTTTGTAGACGAAATGTGGAAGAGTTTGGAACTTTGAGCTAGAAAAACCTCACAATGCTATAAGCAGAGCTTAAGGAGCCTTTGTGTTGGGAGTATTGCAGAAGAGAATGTTAATAGGAACAAAAAACGGAGGAGGGGGTCCAGCTAACAAGGTTTCAGAGGGGAAAAAAAAGACTCTATTGGGAACTAGGCCAGTGGCAGTTCATGTTCTATTGTACCAAAGAAAACCAGCTACATTTTGCCCATGACCTGAGAACTTGTGTTAGGTTAATTTAAGAATAATGAATTACTTTGCTTGACAAAGGAAATTTTAAGAAAATCCAGAATTAAAACTTTGTTATGGTTACTGCTCACTGTTCTTATTCACATATACTGTGAGTGAAAGCAATAAGCAGGGCAAAAAAAAAATATTTTAAATGTGTCATTTGGTGAAGAAAAGGAGCAAGTTTGAAATTACCCACAATGAGTGTATTGACCTAAGAAAGCAGGTGCTGGAAATGATACTAACACCATTAAAGAGCAACCTACCTCTCTGCATAGAACAACTGGAAAGGTACCCAGAAGACAAAACCTCATCCATGGGAGTAAGAATGCAAATTCTTTTGAAAGCAAAAGTCCTAAAGGGAGAATCCTAAAGGAGCTTTTTGATCTTTGAAAACAAATGCCTGTGGAAATGTTTCACAGAGGTCAGTCTGGAAGGCAAGAAGAGACTGGTGTAACTGTGATCACAGGGGCCCAGGGTTCACCACAAGCTGGCAATAGAATTTGGCAATCTCAGCCATGGTTTCAGAAAACCACTGAGGCTGGGCAAGTACGGCAAAGTCCAAGCAAAGAAACTCTCAGATAACCTAGTGTAAAGCTGTGGAGGTGAGGACAAAGCTGTATCTCCACAAGATGTCGGAGACGCTAGGACCATGGAGCATCTGCTGTGGAAAACAGTAGACTCAGACTAAAGTTTATTCAAGATAGTCGCTGTGTGTGTCACAGGCAAAGAGTTGGAGGAGTAATGCTTCCTGAGCCTTTTGAATCCCAGACAATTTTATCTCAAATCCTAGATACTAGATATGGAGCTAAAAAATACATGGTTTGCCCTGCTGGGGAACAATCTTGCTTTGATTCTATCTGTCATTGCTCTGCCTTTATTCTTCCTTTTTGGAATGAGAATGTTTACTCTGTGTCATTATGTTGAAATTTATCTTGTGGTATTTTGTTTGTTCATTTGTTTTTAACTTTATAGGTTTCACAGGGAACAGACTACCTTGAATATCAGCAAAGATGTTGAAATATGGACTTTTGAGCAACTTACAGGCTGTTAAAGATTAAAAATGTTTTTGAAGTTGATCTGAATGTATTTTTCATAATGAGGTGGCCATAGTCCTATGGGAGACAGGGAAAGAATGTGTTGGTTTGAATGTATAATATCCACCATAATAGCATTGGCTAATGTATTTGAATATCTTGATCCTAGCTCGTGGTACTCTTTGGGAAGTGGGACATTATGGAAGGACATAGGTCATTGGGAAACGGGCATGCTTAATGTTTTAAATGTCTGCCCCACACCCCATTGGTTCTCTTCTCTCTGACTCTGGTTGCAATGTGACTAGCTTGCCCTCCTCTTCCTGCCACCATGTGTTCCCTGCCATGATGGAAAGTATCCTCCTATTCTTTCTTTAGTTGCGTCCTGTCAGACATTTTGTTCCAATTATGGGAATGTACCTAATACACCTCCTGATTTCATCAGTCACCCATTTATCATTCAATGATATATTTTCCACCTTCATGCATCTGTGGATTTTCTATAATTTCTCTTGTTCCTGATGTTGCATTTTATTCTATTGTGATCAAACAGAATACAAGAAATTCTTTCAATGTTCTTGAATTTGTTAAAACTTGCTTTGTTTCCTAAAATAGACAGATATTGAGTAGTACGTACATTCTGCAATGTGTGGGTGAAAAAATTCTATAAAGTGATGGTTAAGTCCATTTGATCCACACTGCCGTTTAGCTCTGACACTTCTTTGTCGACATTGTGTTTGGAGGAGCTATCTGGTGTTAATGGGGTACTTACATCACTCACTATTGTTCTATTGAGGTTACCTGTGCCTTTACATCCAACACTGTTTGGTCTATGACACTGAGTGTGCCAATGAGACATATCATATATGTCTCCTATATAACGCATATACATTTGCTATAGTCTCTTGGTGAAGTATTCCACTTGAGCAATGTAAAGAGGCCTTCTTTATTTTTTCTTATTTTGGCTCATCCTCATTCTTTTTTGATTTTAAGTAATGGATATTTTGGGGATACTTCATATATTCTCTAATTGTTGTCTTTAATGTTCCATACCTCCCCTCCCAGATTATTCCTTTGGAAAAGAAATATGTACAAAGGATCCTTAAAGATAGCCTAATCTAATTTCCTTTAAGTGATGAGGAAACTTAAGGGTCAGAAATACTAGGTGATTTTTTTCAAAGACCCCAAATCAATCATCACTTTCAAATGTCAAATCAAGAAACCAGATTTCTTCTCCCTCCTATATCAGAAGACAGGAAGGAAGAGAATTGCTAATGTTTTTATGATATTTGTTGCATGAAGATTGTTTTCTTGTTATGGAGGAAACCAACTGTCTCTGATTAGTCACCTGTCTCTGATTGAGGCCCACTCCACAAAAGGAAATTCATATTTGGTACTGAAAACCTAGTCAAAAGCCCATAGCTGAAGGAGTCATAGCCCTGTGGAAAGGGCCAGGGGTTGGGGGGTAGGGAGCTACCATGTTGTTTAGAGAAATATACATGTTATGCCCAACCAAAATGCCCTCTCAATTTTTATACTTATTCCCATATGTTAATGCGATTCTCACTATTGCTCAGAGAAGCTTCTCTTTTTAGATGGTGGTGACCACTGGGAGACACAACATCAGAATGCTGAGAAAAGGAGACAGTGGGATGTTTAGCACTGAGAGTCATCTCGGTCACACCCTTGAAGGCTCAAGGACCATTGTGGAAGAGGTGACATAAAGAATGTAAAAGCTAAAGGAAGGAGAGGAGTGCTTTGCAATACTGTCTTCCAGACATAAAGTGGCTATAGTGTTCCTGAACTCACAATGGCTGATACTACCTACACGAGAGCTGTACAATATGAGGGCAGAAAATGATTCCATCAAAACAGAAGAGAAATTAATTTGGAAAGCAAAAGTGATTCAGTGGAGAAAGGATACAGGATGGGGTAAAGAAAGGTGGTGGGAGCAGATTATGATGAGGGTACACTGTGTGTATGTATGCAAGTTATCAATAAAACGTTGTAAAGAATACATTCTCATAACATCACTGGAAATTATTTTATCTCTTTTCTCACATGAATTTAGAAAGGTCATAGAACAAGTCTAGCACAGATACTTGGGTCAACCATCAATGATCCAGGGTCCTTCCAGGTCTGTCTTTATTTTTCTTAGCAGGCTTAAATCTCTAATTCTCTGAGCTTGACCTCTTTTATTAGGATAATATTGTCTTCCCAGAAATGCTAGATCATTTTTTATTGGCTGGCCACAATGAGGACATGGTCACATTTGGCTACTTAAAGTTTGAAGTAGTAGATGCTTTCAACTACAAACATTGCCACTCTTTCTAGTTAAAGAAAGACTTTATCAATATGGAAAAAATGATAGAATAGATATGGGTGAACAACTTGTTTCCCACAGGGGCATTCTTGTATTACTTGCAATTAAACAAATTCTGGGATAAGCCATTGGGTGGCTTTGTTGATCCTTATGATCTCCTCCATGATGAGGGTGGTGGAAGTGTGGTGATTCAAAACTTGGAGTAGAGTAGAGCGGGCAAAGATGTGCAATGTGAGGAGGAAGCATCATTGAAAAATCAGGGGGTGAGATGTCCAAAGCCAACAGCAACAATGGTCCAAACTTTATGAGGTGAGGCTAGTATCCAAGTATCTGATCAATCTTTAAAATATTGAGCAGGCTTATGAATTTTGAAACAATTTGCCTGATGATTGATATTCACAACATTTGCTCAAGCCATAGGCAAACATAATAAAAGGTGGATTTCAAACAGGAAAACGGTGTGATAGCACACCCATCTGTCAGGTGAAATCATTCCATTGCCTGTTGATGAGTAATAGGCCACTGATAACTTCAATTGTGTTAATTAAATCACTTTGACCTGCAATCATGAATTCCAAAGAATTCTACTTTAGTTTCCATTATGTATACATTTTGATAATTTAGTCCTGCCAGACTCTGTGGCCCTCTCCCCACTCTGCCACTGTTCCAAATGAAATGTTCACGACATCAGTATAATTTCAAGTATTTTCTACACAAAACTAACAAAGAAAATAACTTATGAAATAAATTTCATTTCAGGAGAGCAGCAAACCAAGTCAAAAATCATAGATCACAATAGCTTTGCTCGAGCATCCAGTTGTACATTTCTTTTTCTAAAATAAATAAATTCAATATGTTGTGCATGTGGAAATTAGGAGCATTCAGATTAGATTTGAGGCATTAAAATGTCCCTTTAAATATTTGGTTTGAAACAGGACTGTTTTCTTTCCCTAATGCATCTAACAGCAGATTTCCAGAGTAACCAAGTGTAAATGAATGGCTTTCTCCTGGGTTCAGAGAAATAATGGTTTACTAGCACAATTAATTTTATGTTTAATTACTGTAGAATGAAATAACTCAACAATATCTGATCAATCTTTACAATGACAGACCAGAAGGTCAGCAGTTGCTAAGTCAATTGTTTTGAAAGAAAAATTAATGTCTGGTTCTCTTTTATGTACTATAGAATGAAATTGGATAAAAGTGGTCAAGCCAACATTAATTAATTGTATAAATATAATCTGGTTGCCATGCTAAATCACACAGGCAAGGATACTGTTATTATTAACTATTTAATCATTAACAAAGTTGTTAACTATTAATATCACATTGTCCCTCCCCCATTTCCATGCTACACATAGCTGAAAACCTTGGAATCAAACACTAACATTTCTCAAATTATTTTTTTTCTAAAATTTGATTTTTCACCCAATGAAAAGAATTTATAGTTCCAGTCAACTTCCATCCATGCCACCCCTCAGCATGGAGGCTGGGTTGACTGACTTCCCTCTCTGTTTTCCTCCATTCCAAGTTGTTCTAGTAATAACAGAATAGAACTCAAATGTCTCCCAGGATAAATCATCTGGCCTCAGCATTACCACACCTGGGGACTCATGCACAACTACAGAAAGAGATCCATATCACCTTTGGACCCTTACAGATTCAGTTATCCAAGCAGTCCCCCTAGCTATAAGTTTCCCAGTATTTAATATATTAAATGATCTGCTTTTCTGACTCAGAAAAACCCAGCCCTACAGCTGCTAGAACTGAGATATGTGAACCAATACCAGTGTGTATTTGCCTGGGGAAAATACCTTTTCAGACATTCCCCTAAAGATTCTAAGTTACTCCTCAGTATTCTCTTTCTGAAACCAGAGCATACAACAGCACTGATGTTCAAGCATGAAGGTGCAAACCTTTATCTTCACCACTCAGGTATTTTCCAGGGGAAGAAAGCGTAAGATCTCATCATCCTAGCATATGCACTAACTCTTTGACAGTTTGGAGAGATGCAGGAGTGAACAGGTCATGCTCTGCATTTCCATCGTTCTAAAAATAAAGGAGATTTAATTAATGGGCAAAATGTAGAGCAAGCCCATTTACAGAGGTTAAAGTGAGTACAGCCTGAGGTTCCCAGAGGAGTGGTTGAATTAAGAGATATGATGGACATCATCGAGGAGGAGGAAATGTTCTGATGTTTTGGTCTGGTGATAGTCACATAGGGACATCCACTTACAGAAAATTCAGTAGGTTTGTCATGTGTTTGCTTTTTAAAAACAAGATCTTGTTATGTATCCCAGGCTGGACTGCAACCAGTAATCATTCTGCCTCAGACTCCCGCAGTGTTATGACGTGAGGACAGGCCTATGCCACCATACCTGTGCACTTTTGTTCACATAGATACATGTGAAGATAGGGTGGCACTAAAAATAAGCATTTTAAAGTGAGGTCCTAATTCTCTTACCAAATGAATCACCTGGTATGAAGGCTTTAGATTCTGTGATTTAGTGATATATATAGATATATATGCAAGTCTGGTTTTACAAGTAATGATGAAGGTTACCCATCTGAGATGGTTAGGTTTTGTTGTCAACTTGATTATTAAAAATATCTTGGGTGGGTCTCTGATATTGTTCACAGGAAGGCAACCCTCTAAGCAGGGGGAAGGATGTAAGGAAGCTCAGAGAAGCTAGAAATGAACATCCCTTCCTGGGAGGGCAGTGCAGGAAGGAAATTCCAGAGACTTGGAAAGCCATTAAGTATGGCATAGGGTTGCAAGACCTCCAACCTAAGGCTATATAAAGGGGAAGCAGATTTCTCTCCCTTGCTCCCCCCACCTGTTTTCTGTTGTGTGTGTGGTGTTGGTGATGGGTTTTTCTCTCTGCTTGGACCTGTGAAAGGGGGCCAGCCTCTTTTGCTGTTTTGGAACTTCCCCTGGATCTGTAGCTTCAATAAATCCTTTCTCCCATAAACTGTGCCTAGTTTGGAGATTCATCCCAGTGGCGTGTGGCTGACTACAAAACCATCCTATATATCAATATGCAAGTATTCAGCCAAATTCTGTCAGATCATTGGGAGTATATATTTATTTTGCTCACCTGTCTACAAACACTCATTGAAACACTTAGAAGCTATGTCTTCAAACAGAGTTACTACACGAGGCCAGATTAAACCTAATCTACATGAAAGGTGCGTACAGCTACCATAATATATGTGTGTTTATGAAAGGCACTGTGGACTAGTCCTCACAGGACCTGACCCTGTCTGTTATATCTGTTATATCATCAGATTTTCAGCATGTTCAGAACCAATCACAATGTGGAAACACTTTTTTCCTTTGGGCCATTTTAGATTATCCAATGGAAGAATACAGTTAAACATCCTTAAATCCAAAAATCTCTAATTATAAAGTCATTATCTTCAGAAGAATTTGTGTATTACATCCTCTAGAATAAAGAATGTTCTCAGAAGTATGGCTATTTTAAACAATAGGATAATATATTATTTAGAATTATGTTGCCTTGAAACTAAGAAACTCCAAAAAAAATCTTTTTTTTTTTTTTTCGGTGTTTCAAGGTAGAGTTTCACTCTAACCCATGATGACCTGGAATTCATTATGTAGTCTCAGTGAGGCCTCGAACTCATAGCAATCCTTCTACCTCTGCCTCCCAAGTGCTGGGGTTAAATGGGTATATCTCCATGCCTAGCTAAAACCTTCCTTATTATTTTAGTTATTTATTTGCAGTGCCGGGGATCACACCTATACACATGGCTCTGTGGATGGTAGGTAGGTACTCTCTCACTGAGGTACATTCTTGGCCCAAGAATCACCATTCTCCAGGCCACCAAGATAGTCAAATGGAATTTCTTTTAGGGCATTCCTTTATTTTAAATATTAAGAGGTGTAAAGTATGTGTTTTAGGAATAATGGAATCTTTTTTCTTTCTTTCACTAAAAAGAATGGGAGAAAACTTCAAGCTAATTTTAAAATTCAATAGCAATCACCAAAGGACAGAACTTTTTGCTATTAAACATACTGTAATAATTAGAAGTGTATATATGATTTAATATACACAAGGTTAAGATTATTTTGCTTCTTGAGTAAAATCTCACTGTCTTCTGCAAAGTGAGTTTATGAGGTCATAGTTCCTCTTCCGGAATAGAGTTGATATTGTTAATAAAAAATATAAGGATATAAGATCAAGTGTATATGACCCACACAAACTGTGCTTCATAGAATGCAGTTTCTCAATATTTCCTTCAAATGCAACTTTAAAGCAATTAAACAGCGGCTTTACAAAATGTTAGACATGTAATTATAGATGAGAAGTGAATTTGTGACACTGAATTCAACCACATTTTCTCTGTCTCTCTCTCTCTCTGTCTCTCTCTCTTTGATTGCATGTGTGTGAGTGTAATGTGATGTGTGTGTGTGTGTGTGTGTGTGGTGTATGCATGTGTATGTACATTGAGACATTGCTTATGCTCATCTACAGCAGGAGGTGCCCAGTGAGGGAGCCAGAATGCAACATAGGTTGTCTGCTTTCATTTGAGGTCTCTTCCTGATGCCAGAGCTTGCTGTTTTATACAAGACTGGCTGATTCCCTGGTCTCTGTTACTCTTTGTAAGACTGGGGTTACAAGCAGGCATGTGTGTGTCTATCCCCAGCTGTTCATGTGGGATCTGGACACTGAAACTCTGGCCATTTCAGGCCCCCTTAGTCGCTTATGCAGGAAGTGCACTTAACCACTGAGCCATCTCTCCAGCCCAGCCAACCATATTTTCTTAAACTTGATTACTGTTGCAGTCAGCTTTCTAGTTGCTGCCCAGAAAGAACCCAAAAAAAAAAAGTGGCTTGTAGAAGAATGGGTTTATTTGGCTTACGGACTCGAGGGGAGACTCCATCCTGGCAGGGAAAACAATGGCATGAGCAGAGGGCTGGACATCACCTCTGCCACAGCACTGCAAACAGCGGCAGGAAGGTGTGCCAAACACTGGCAAGGGGAAGCTGGCTTATAACCCCCATAAGCCCACCCCCAACAACACAGCTTCATCGAGATTGTAAAACCCAAACTGCCATCAGCTGAGGATAGATCTATCAGAACACATTCAATTGTTTGTGGGGGACACCTGTATCAAACCATGACAGTCCGCCCCTGGCCCCCACAAACTAATAATCATTCAAGATATAAACACAATATGTTCAGCTCAACTCTTAAGTCCCCGCAGCTTTCAACTAAGCCATAATACCAAAAATAAACCCATAATTGCACAGAACATTCACAGTGCAAAACACGAGGCACAGCAAAAACAGATTGACCAATACAAGATTTAAAACAAACAGGGCACCATCAATCTCTAACTCCAAGCTCAATGATTCTTAACCAATAACACAAGTCTCTTGGAGATTCAATTCTGCCCCTCCAGCTCGGCTACTCACAGTCCGGAAAACGTCATCCGGTACTGGCAGCTCGCCTTGGCACCCATCCATAGTCCTGGAATTCACTGGGTCTCCATTGCAACCCACAGTTCATCCTCATGGCTCCATCTGGCTCCATGCAGGCAACCTTGCACACCTGCTTCACACGCCGATGGCCATTTTTCAAAAACAAAACTGTGTTGCAAATCCAACGACCCTCTCTTCTTACATTTGCCATACTCCACAGAACCAGGTGGGCTACCAATTTGTTAATCCAGGGGGGAACAAGGCATTCAGGCCCCTTACTTCAAAAGTCTGCATTCTTCCTGT
>PVHP010023316.1:0-27502 GCA_004024765.1 Zapus hudsonius
TGGGGTTGGCGGGGAAGTGTTGGGGGGGTGAGGCTGCTGAGATCCCTGAAACTAGTGTTGCTGGGTTCTCTGGGCGCAGATAGAGGGGCTGATGGGTGCCTCAGTTGCAGAAAAGGAGCGTGACAGATGTATTGGAGGCTGAAGTTCTGGCGGAAGGGGCTATGTAAGATCCCCCAGTTGAATGGGTGAAAGAGAAAGAAAAGAAAGAAAAAAAGGATTAAACCAACAACAATCGTTGCTGGTGAGAATGCGGGGAAAGAGGAACCCTCATTCACTGCTGGTGGGATTGCAAACTTGTTCAACCACTATGGAAAGCAGTGTGGAGACTCCTGAACAGAATAGACATAGAACTACCAATTGACCCAGCTATCCCTCTACTAGGCATCTACCCACAAGATGTCACTTCTCGACGCAGAAACATTTGCACAACTATATTTATAGCAGCTCAATTCATAATAGCTAAGTACTGGAATCAACCCAAATTCCCATCCATGGAGGAATGGACAGAGAAACTGTGGTATATTTACACGATGGAATTTTACTCAGCTGAAAGGAAAAATGAAATATCGAAAGTTAGGAAAAAATGGTCTGACTTCGAGCAGATCTTACTAAGCGAACACTCAAAAGAACGGAGAATCGAACATCGCATATTCTCCCTCATATGTGGTCCTTAACTAGGATAATCGTGTTCTCTATGCAGACTAGTAGTAAGAAGTGAAAGCTTATGAATGAGGGGTAAGGGATGGGGGGAAGGGAATGGCTTAAGCTTGAGGGTAAATCACATTAGGTTCAAAAACATATAATCCTCACAAGCTCATTATAACCTATTGAGTCAGTAGTGAGCGTTATCTGGCAAGAGGGGCCATGAGTGATAGGGGAGAGAGTCTAAGTCTGTGAATAATTTAGATCAGCCTGACAACCCCTGTTTCCAACCAATGGTTACTTCCCTCATTGAGATGTTGCCCAAAGCGACTCATGAGATTTCAACAATAAGACAGAATTATGTCAAAGCTCTTGGGTGCCCTCCCTAGGCCTGGGGCAAAACCCTGTTGCTGAAGAAACCACAGAATGCCATCAACCAACAGTGAGAGATCCTTCAATGTCCGGAACAATATCCAGCCCCCGGAAGGCAATTAATGTAGTGCTGGAAGGCACTGCACAGGCTGCAAGGGGAAAATGATCAACGACGGCTCGAGTAAATAGAGACCACCGACACGAAACACAATCTGGGGTCATGAGTGGGCTGACCACACCCCCTACTGGGAGAGAACAGCGAATCAAGGAAGGAGAACTTGTGCAACGGATGAGCCTGGGCCTGGGGGAGACAATCAATAGCTTTCAAATTTGGCCAATTTTCCACTTAGTGAGGGGGACCCCTTGTCTGGAACTTGGGACTCAGGGCGAAAGTCACCGGATTCCGTACTCTTGGGATCCCAAGACAAGATGCACTGAGGGAGCGATTGACGGAGAGGCTATCAGAAATAGACTCTAGGTAAACCAGAGATGTGTATATTTGTTAACCTATATGGACCTCACTCTCCGAAGGAGATTGTGCTTGTATTTTTCAGGATACAGCGAGAGATCTGGGGCCCATCTAAACCTAACAACCGACCGTAGGCCGATAACTGAGATTCTGGCTGGAGAGGAACCACCATAGTCATGCCGTGGAGGACCCAGATGGAACCCCACAGAGAATGACGAAAGGACCGAGGGACCCACAGCCACAGACATTCAACCTACACAGGATAAGCCAGTGAGACAGAAACCAAAGATCTTCATCACAATGACCCCTAAACTCACAATCTTAAAGCAGCCTTAATACTCATCCACCACGACTCAGGGAACTATGCAGAAGAGGGGGCGGAAAGATTGTAAGAGCCGTGGTGGGGGAGACTATCCAGAGGTATGGCACCCTACAGCAACAACACACTGGAGACAGGAGGTCCGGGCTGAGTACCAGTCTATCCAGGGCCCCCTACCACAAGGACTGATCCAGATGGTATACGGAGGAGGATATCCAGCTGATTGGGGATGGGGAGGGGGGCATTGGGGCATTGGGGAATTGGGGATAACAGCTCATAGTTTGCCCACTGAATAATGTAACACAGTATGGACAATAAATATATATTTTAAAAAAATTAAAACAACCAAAAAAATAAACCAAAATAAATAAGAAGACAGAGTAGCGAGGGGTGGAGGGGCGCGGCAGGTGCCTTGGAGGCTGTAAGGCGGGGGCAGGGGCTATGAAGGAGCCCCAGGTCCTGGTGAAAGAGAAAGAAAAAAAAAGGAGAGGGGGGAGGGGGAGGGCAGACGCACTGGCGGCCAGAAGGCAGGCTGCGGGTCTACGTACCGATGGCCAATGGAGAAAGAATATTAATATAAGAAATAAAATTTTAAAAAACCAACAAAAAGTTGAAAAAGAAAGACACGCAAGTGCCCGGGAGGGGCGGGATAGACAGAGGGCGGGAGGGTGTGGGCCGAAACACAAGGAAAGCCAAATGAACAGGCAGCCGGCAGGCAGAAGCCGCTCAGGCACAGCCTGCCTGGATGACTCACTGCCTCCTGCAAGCGTTGGCGACTTCCAGTCATGTGGATCCTGTGCTCGGAGGTGCCTGGAATTCAGCGGCGTGGGTGCAGCTTTTGTCCACGACCTGGATCCCTGCAGAAAACCCTGGCCCTTATTACCCGAGGTGTATGGCATGCCTGCTAGTCAGCTATCTTCCCTGGAAGTCCCCTGACCTAACTTTTATCTTGAGCTGCAGAACGGCATTTTCAGCTGATGGATGGATATCTCCACCACCATGCACTTAGCATCGCTCAAGAAGTCATCTTCTACATCAGACTTCCAACTACAAATTCTAATTCAGTATCTCAAATATCTCCAGTTAGTTTATGTCTTCCTTCCTACCTTCCTTCCTTCTTCCCTTCTTCCTCTCCCTCCTTCCCTCCTTTCTTTCTTCCCACCTTCTTCTCTCCTTCTATTCCCTTCCTTTTCCTTCCCTTCCCTTCTTTCATTAATTTGGTTTTTCTTTGCTTGTTTTTGAACAGAATCTTATGTAGCCCAGAATGGCCTTGAACTCACTATGCAGCCAAGGCTGACTTTGAACTCCTGAGTTCGCTGCCTCTGTCTCCTGGGATTACAGATGTGCTTCACTATGTTGACTTTTTCTTATTATTTTTTTGGATTGTGTCCAATTCTATATGGATCAATATGACAACATCTCTTATTCTTTAACTTCATTCCTTTCCATTCCTATAGCTCCCATATTATCTTGTTCCCTCATTACATATTACTTGTACGTAAGTCTCCTGTTTGCTCATTTTTTTTTACCTTTTCTAATCTTTTTTCCCTACAACTTTAAGGATTAACCTAAAGCATGTGCAATTACAGCACACTTCCAGTTTCTCTGCTGCATTGGGTTCTATTACTTACTAGATAGATTATAGTACACGGGAGCTTTCTATCATAGGGCTGCAAGCAGCCTCAGATTTCACTGAAGAATGCAAATATGCCTCAACTGTGTGCACTTCTAGCAGTTCCTCTAATCTGCCATGCCGGTTCTTGCTTACTCCTGGTGCTTTCTTTCCTTGGAGAACCCTTTCTGCCGTCTTATTGTCCTTTTCTCTGCCTTGCTAACTCCTCTCTTAAACTTCAGGCCCTTAAACCTCAGTGTAAGTAACATCTAAATGAAACCTTTCTTAATAATTCCCTTGTGTTTGCATGGCTTCCTTGATATGATACATTTATAACCCATTGTATTACAATTGTTGATTTATTTTTCTGTATTTTTCATCAGACTATAAGCTCCATAAATACAAGGTTTTTTTCTTCTTTATCTATTATCAAAACCAAGAGAGTGCTTTGCACCTTTGCATATGTAAATACATGTTTGTTTAAAGAATTATTTTTGTTGTAGAGGGCAGTGAATACAGGATCTTTGTGCATGCTTTACAAGTAAGTCACAATCTCAGTCCTTCTAAACCTTTTTTTCCCCTTTCCTAGGGCTTGATCCCAGGGCCTTACGCATTCTAGGCAAGAGCTCTACCACTGAGCTACATCTCATGAATTAATTAATATAAAATTTGTTGAGATTCTTTTTTCAAATATTTATTTATTTGCAAGCAAAGACACACACACACACACACACACACAGAGAGAGAGAGAGAGAGAGAGAGAGAGAGAGAGAGAGAGAGAGAGAGAGAGAGAGAGAGAGAGAGAGAATGGCAGTTCCAGGGCCTCTTGCCACTGCAAATGACCCAGAGACACATGTACAACTTTGTGCATCTGGGGGCTACATGTGAAATGGGGAATTAAATCTGCACCTTTAGGCTTTGCAAACAAACAAGCAAGCACCTTTAACAACTGAGCTGTCCCTTCAGCTGAAACTTTGATAAGATTCTGACCAGTATATTGTAGGACAGAAATTGGAACATATGTAACCAGAGACAGGTTTAGTTAGGGAGAAAAAGTGATGCTTAAGAATTAAGGTGTCAACTTGGGAGAGTAGTCAACAGCTTTCAAATTGGACAAGAAATCTACTCAGTGTCAAGGAGCCCTTAACTAGAATTGGGACTCAGGGCAAAATCCTATGGGAACCAAAAATTTGGGCCTCCAAGGAAAACTCCCATTACTAGATAACTACAGAGAGGCTAATCACAGTAGAATCTCGCCAAATTAGAAATGTGTGCCGCATTTAACCCATATTGACCTCGCTCTTCTATGGAGATCCTGTTTGTATTTTTCAGAAGGCAGTGAATGAGCTGAGGTCATTCTAACTCCAAAAACGAGCTTCAGGAGGAGGGCTGACATCCTGCCAAGAGATGAACCAGCCCAGGCTTATCGTGTAGACCCCCAAATGAAACTTTGGAGTGAGATCTATCATCACAGCTTATCAGTCAACCCAGGAAAAGTCAGCAGGACAGACACCAACGACTTCCAACACCACCTAAAGCAGAAGTACAGAGGCCATAAAGATCTCAACAGTAATGCAGTCTTAAGTCTCTCCTACCATGACTCTGGGAACTGAGCAGAAGAGGGGACAGAAAGAGTATAAGAGCCATGGTGAGGTAGAATATCCAGAGACATTGCCCCCTCAGCAATAACACACAAGGGTCGGGGGACCTGGCTGCCTCCTGTGCTATCCATGACCTCCTACACCATGGAATGATTCAGTGTGCCCACCGAGGAGGATACCCAGTGGATTGGGGACAGAGAGGAGGGAATCGAGGATAACAATGTAATATTTACTAATACAGTATATCTAATTTTGGACAATAAAAATATCTTTTAAAAAAAGAATTAAGGTGTCAGGTAAGACAAAACAGAGAGAAATGCTGCCTAATTTCGATTAAGGCCTAGGAGATATGATGACTATAGCAGGGACCCAGCCAAAACAATGAACCCAAGTAAGAATGATAATCTGAGCAACATTAGCTTTTTGAGTACCAAAACCATAGGTAATGCAGCAGCATGAATCTGTTATTGAATCAGTCCAGGAGTTGACTTTGATATGGTGATAAACCTTTTATGCTAATGCCTGGCTTCTGGGCTTTGTGTATGACAAGCATTGAATTAGACAGAAAAGTATGAGTGACTCTGAGTTAGAAGTAGAGATCTGGTTTACATAAATGTGTATTACACTGGATTAACCATGTCACACTGATCAGACCAAAGTACTCCTATCTTTGGAAGGACAAAATAATGCTACAAGTGGTTTCAAAAAGTCAAAATTGTCACAATAAGTAGCCCTTTAAATGGCTCTTTTAATGCTGATTTTCATGGGTAATAAAGCCATTAACAATTCATACACTTAACATTTTAGCTTTAATGTATGAATCAATATGCAATTGATTTAATTAAGGAAGCTGCAGATAATTCTTTCAAAACATGACTCACATTACATCTGTAAATATTACAGCTGCCAAGAAGTTTGCTATGAGTTGTGTGATTTTCATGAATCTTATGTGGGGTTTTAAGTACTTGAGGACTGATTCTACATTAAGTATAGATCACAAGTTGGAAAGAATCTTTTAAGACTTTCATTTTGCTTTTGGTTACATTTCTTTCATAAAACATGCTTTTTAAGCAATCACATTAGCCTAATTGACTTTATGTTGCTTTAAAAAGGCTGCTTTTTCTTTGTCAAACACAATAATTCTTCTCTGTAAAAATAGTGTCAATAAAATGTATAAATAAAGTTACTTAAGTAAATCTTGGAAGGCATATTTGAAAATTTTTAGAAAGAGCAAATACAGTTGATTGACTTGCAGTGATATCAGTAATGTGATTTAATTGTTAAGTCTTACACTTTATGTATAAGCTCCTTGAAGGCATACATTGTGATTCAATGTATGCCTGACAATTCCTTGCACATAGTTGGTATTATTGGTGTAAAGAAAACATGAGAATTGTGTGGTTGTAATGAAGATTGGCAGTTCACTTATTTAACATATTGCATATTCCACGTCTGCAAGATTTGTAACCTATTCTCTGTCCTATGACTTATTAAGTACAAATGCCCACATAGATATGTACATGACCTCATAAGTTAAGCTTATCAGATCTATATTCAATTTTAGTCTTTTTGGCAGCAAATACTTTTCTTAAAATCTTTACATTAGACTGTGTTTTTTCCTAGGCACAAAAATAGAAAGTAATAGTAATATTTAAACAAAATATTAAAGTTTTTAAGAGCTTTATTAGAAGCATCTGGGAAAAAAATGGATCACCTGGTGAATTCATAGGTGTGAAAATATAAGCAACCTTAAGGGATTATCTGAGACATTTGTTGGACATCTACCATATCTCTTCACACAGTTCACATCAATTTACATTAATGTTACTTAGAGACAACCTCCTGCTGAACAGGATCCATTAGTAACCTAGACTAATACCTGCCAAAAATTTGTCATTGTATGTCATCTAAATCTTTTCTGGGTAAAAACCAATTTATTTTCATTTTTCAGTATTCAGTGATGATAGGAAAAATTGGCTAGAAACTTATCTATAAAAATAAGACGTTATATAATTGAAGGATGTTTTGAAACCTAAATTCATTCTTGTTGGATTTAGTTGATTTTTATTCATTTGTTGCTATGAACTCAATATTTGTATTTTTCCTGATCCCACTAGCACATCGATATGCTGAGACAAATCACCAGTGTGATATTGGGAGGGGGCCGTAGAGAGGTGTGTTAGTCATAAGGACAGAGCCCCCATGAATAGGATTAAGCCCTTTATAAAAAAGACCAGGAGAGAGAGAGAGAGAGAGAGAGAGAGAGAGAGAGAGAGAGAGAGAGAGAGAGAGAGAGAGAGAGAGAGAGAGAGAGGCAGTCTATCATTCTTTCTGACATTTGAAGACAGAAGAGTAAGTAACCACCCATGAACCAGAAAGTGGACTTTCATCAGAAATGGACCAGGGAGTTACCTAATTAGGATGTAGGAAAAAAACAAAAGAGATTTTCTTTGTAGACAATGAAAAGCCATTCCAAGTTTTTGATAAAGGATTTGTAATTCTTGTTAAAAAGCTTAATTACCACTTGCTCAAGCCTATAGATTAAGTTGATCTTGTATATGATTTAATAACACCACATTTTCTGTGTATGCATTTTGATTTTTAACTCAGTCATGAGCTCTTACAGGAAATCTTTTATTCTGGTTTGTCTTCTAGGGGATAGTACTTACTGAATTAGCTGGAAAGTGTTCCTCATTGTTTAACCCATTTCAGTCTTCGGTCCTTGTCTTTTTAAATTAGCTTCACATTTTTTTAACGTCTATCACTTAAGTGTTCATCCACTCTTGTAAGACATTAAACCATGGTTGGAGAGTTGCCTTATAGTTAGTTCCTTGCTAATATGCACCATTAACACATGCTAATGCCACATCTTTTGTGAAAAAAAATAGAGAAATACTAACTCATGTTTATCTTGCATTTATACAATCTCAAGTACTTGGCCTAGAGTTGAGATAGTCATTGTAAAACAATCTCTGGAAACTTACCATAAAATGTTCACTGAAAGTGGAAACTATGTTATGAAAGTCTGGCATCCTGTGGAATTGTTGACTCCCTGTGAGGTTGTAGATGTTTCCCAACTTTCCTTGTGGAACAACTCTGTCATGTTTCTTAATGGTGACTCTTGCTTGCCAAGTTTGAGTTGTAATCAGAAAGACTTGTGGTCACATAAATTTTGATGTGTCACTTTTAGGTTTGGCAAGGAGTGAATTATCTGCTCAGTACTTTCCCTTGTTGAGAAGAGAATGGAGAGAAAGTTGCTATTGTGATTTTCTATATTAAATCTGCCTCATTCTCTACCCTTGCCTCTTTCCCCAAGGCTGGGTGTTTACTTACTTTGTATGCTCACAGCACCTGGAGATTGTTCTCTCATTGTGTTTACATCATGGCACCCACAATGTCTATTTCTTCTACCCTTGTTGAGCTTTATCAATGGCAAGGACTGACTCTTAGCCATCTTTGGATCACTACTGGCTGCTGGAATGCCTGAAAAATGGTGGTTAGTTAATCAGTATTTGTTGAATTGAGCTAAAAAATATTATTAATAATAGTAACATCAAGTATAATTACTCTGCTCCAAGCACAGTTTTAACATGTAATAATAAATTATTTAATTTTCCTTATAATCCTGGGAGGTATTCACATTGTACATATGAGGAAAATAAAGAATGATGAAGTATCAGATTGTAAATTAAGTATCATTATGTTCAAAGTTATAAAGCTAGTCAGTGGCAAAGACAAGATTTAAAACCAATTGCACTCTGGATTTGTGGCCTGCTCCACTAGAGGGAATTCCTGTCTGGTACTGAAAATCTAATGAAAAACATATCGCCCAAGTGGTATGAGACCTAGGGGGAAGATATTACTGTGATCTGGCTAAATGGATTTATTATGCCCGCCAAACTGTCTTCTAAATACTTATATTTATGCCCATATACTAATGCTACTCTCTCACTTTTGGTTAGAGAATATTTTCTTTTCAGATGTTGCTTTCCAATGGAGTGACTCAAAACTCAACAAAGTGCTGAAAAGTGACAGGGGAGTATTCAGCACTAAAGGAAACATCTTGATCACACCATCCATGGCCCAGAGACCATTGTGGAAGAGGTGGTGGAAAGAATGTAAGAGTCAAAGGAAGAGGAGGACTGTTTACAATAATCTCTTCAAGGCAAAATAAAATGGTATAGATATTCATGAACTCACAGTGGCTGACACTACTTACACAAGACTCCCATAATAGGAGGAAAAAATAATGACATAAAAATAGAAGATAGACTAATTGGAAGGAACAAGGGATTAATTGGAAAAGGTATTTTGGGAAGGGAAAGGAAAGATGGTCAGTGGGGATTATGATAATGCTATGTTGTTTATATTTATGGAAGTTGTCAATAAAAAGTTTTTTTAAGTAATGAAAAGTGAACTAATATAGCATATATTCTTCTAAGTGTTTACATTTCTATCCAAGGCCTTTTGCCCTTCCAAATAAATTCTTTCCATGTCTGTGAAGAAAGAAGCTGGGATTTTTATTGGCATGGCATTGAATCTATAAATAGCTTTTAAAAGGATTGCCATTTTTACTATATTAATTTTCCTATCCAGGAGCATGGAATATCTTTCTATCTTAACACATCCACCTCTATTTCTTTCTTGAGTGTTTTAATGTTTTCATTATACAAGTCCTTCACGTCCTTTGTTAATGATATGCCAAGGTATTTGATTTTTTGGGAGGCTAGTGAAAATGGGACAGTTTCTCTGTTGTCTTTTTCTTTATGCATATCATCTGCATACAAAAGGCTACTGATTTTTTGTGTGTTAATTTTGTAACCAGCCACTTTACTGAAGGAATTTATCACCTTCAGGAGTTTACTGACACTACTCATTGGTCTGTTATGTAAAGGATCATGTCATCTGCAAAGACAGATACTTTTACTTCTTCCTTTCCAATTTGTATCCCTTTTATGTTTTTCTCCTATCTTACTGCTTGGGCTAGGACTTCAAAAACTATGTTGAACACTAATGGTGAGAGTAGACATCCCTGTCTTGTTCCTAATTCAAGTGGAAAATCCTGAGTCTTTCCCCATTGAGTATGATTTGGGCTTTAGGAGTTTTCTGTATTGCCTTTATTATGTTGAGGTTTAAGCCATCTATGCCTAGCCTTTCCAAAGTTTTGAATATGAAGTTGTGTTGAATTTTGCAAAAGGCCTTCTCTGTGTCAATTGAGATGACCATGTGTTTTTTTTGTGATTGAGTCTATTAATGTGGTGTATTACATTAATTGACTTCCATATGTTGAACCATCCCTGCATCCCTGAGATGAAGCCTACTTGGTCGAGGTGAATGATATTTTTGATGTCGCATTGTATTTTTGAGGAAGAAATGACATTCTTAAAAAAATTAAGTTTAGCTGTGAAATAATTTAACAGGGTTTCAATAATAGGTTCATAAGGACCATGGTGTGAATATTAGTTATAGGGGAAAAAACGTGCTAAATATGAATAAAATCCATCATGAAAATATTTAATCTAAACATCTAATTATTTCTCTATAAACAAAGAGCCTTCTATTTACTAATAGCTGCTATTTACTGATATTACCTCTAGTGACACACTAACCTTACAAGTCTCATATTTACTAAGATACAGACCAGGGATATGTACTCTATTTCACCTGTCTCCAGAGCCAGAACTCATAACTAATGATTCCATTGCCTCTGATCTATTTTAAGCAAAGTATGTAAGGAATATCATATGGGAGTAAAGATATATTTTTTGTTTTCTGTGGTGGGCAGCAAGATTTGCAATAATGTACCTTTATTCACTTTTCTTTTGGGGGTTAGAGGTACAAAGTGATCTTGAATTGTCGTCTGTGTCATACTTTTTTGATGCTACTTTCTCCTCTTTCCCTAGTCCTCTTCTTTTCTCTTCCCCACATCTGATTATTTTGACCCACACTGAGCCTGTCAAAGATCTTGCACGAGAAATCTTCTGTTCTGCTCTCTTATTTTTCCACAGGAGGAAGAGAAATAACATTTTCCACAGTATCATATCTAATTTTAGCATTGTTTATGCAATGACTTTAAAAGTATGTTTTCATATTTCTATTAGTCTCCTTTTGTAGTTCATGTGGCCTAAGCAACAATTTAAATTAAATGTGTAATGCATTTATTGAAGGAAAAGAGCATGATATGGCAAAATTAGGAAAATATTTAAAGAACTACTATGTACTGACATTGTGAAAAAACTTGGTATATCATAGCAGTGAATTAAGCATGCTCAAAAGAAAATAAAGTAAAAGAAGATATGTTTATACAAAGAGATTCAATGGTAATTATATCAGTAGTTGATGTAATTTCTTCTTGAAACAGACTATATACATTTTTGGTGTTAAATTTTGCAGTACAATGATGTTGTTCTACTTTATTTTAATTCTTATTACTATTTTTTTGCAGTGCTGAGGATCAAATCCAGGGCCTTTTACATGTTAGGCATATGCTGTACCACTAAGCTAGCTATATGTATCCCCATCTAATAATTTTATTTTAAATGAAAAAAGAACAAAAACCCAGTAATGCTACTTGTCCATATTCACTTTTTCTCTTTTTGTTACCTGAAATCATTTGCTAGGTATACATATTCATCTTACCATTTTTGTCGTAACTATTCATTTAAAGCATTAGGAATACTGAGTGTTTTTTGCCTGGATAAAAGCATCTGCTCTCAGCTTCTCTGTAATTCTTTTTTGAAGGTGTGTGTTCTTTACTATAAAAGAGACCTATAATATTAATCATGTGTTAGAAAGAGCTAAGATCTTTGCATTCAGGAAACTACTTTTTATTGCTTCATTAGGATTTTATTTTATTTTTATTTTTTTGAAACAGATTTGTACTCTAGCCCAAGGTGACCTGGAACTCACTGTGAAGCCCAGGCTGGCCTCACACTCTTGGGATTATTCTATCTCAGCTTTTGGAGTGGTAGGTTTAAAGGCATCTGCCACCACACTTGGCTTGGAATCTTAATAATTATACATTATGGATGTGTTGTGGTTTTGAATTGGATATCCCGCATAAACTCATGTCTTCTGAATGCTTGGTCTCCAGCTAATACTTGCTGGAGGAGGTGTGTTGTTGAGGGCAGGGTTATGAGTGTTATGGCCAGCTCCCCCTCGGTAGAGTTTTACTCATTATCCTGCTGCTCTTTGCCACCTACTGTGGCAATGAGGTGACACCCAGCCCTAGCTTTACCACCTTTCCCCTGTCATCATGGAGTTTTCCCCTTGCAACTGTGAGCCAGAAGAAAAATGTTTCCTGCCATCAGCTGCTTTTGGTCACGTTCTTTGTCTCATCAATGAGAAGGTAACTGCAAGAGTGTGTAATTGTTTAAGTATGAAATGTATCCAACAGGCTTATTTGTTGAACACTGTAGTGGTTTGACTCAGGTGTCTCCCATAAACTTAATGTGTTCCGTATGCTTGATCCTCAGTTGATGGCAGTTTTGGAATTAGAACCTTGTTGGAAATGTGTTGTTGGGGGCGGGCTCCATCGAAAATCTCTATAGCAGACTTAATTGAAGAGTCTCAAGTACATACCCACTTTCAGGTAGCCTCATCAGAGAATCTCTTTGTCCCAAGCAGTTGCTTTTCCCTTATACAGTTTTTGTCCATGTTCTTGAAACCTTTCCCCAAACTTACTTCCTGTGTTTGTGGAATTCCCTCCCTCCCAGGAAGGGATGTTTATTTATAGCTACCTGACTTCCTAAATCCTCAGAGCATCCTTTCTCTCTTCAATTTGGAGGAAATCTGCAAAACAACACCTGGATTGTTTCTTCTTAAAAGTAAAGGTACTTAAATTAAGTTCTTTCCTCCTTCCTTTTCAATTCTATGCTCCAGTGATACAAAGGAGTGATTAAGACTCAGTCATGGTTCTCATTTCCTACCCATGCCTTATGAAGTTACTGAGTGTTCTTCCATCATCTGTGATTTATTTTTATGGCTCTGCCTGATGATATATAACAAAATGATAATTTAAAAGAAGGATTCAAACACAGTGTGACTTGTTTAGTATAAAATTAGTATATAAAGAATAAAAAGGAAGATTTTTTTCCTAGAGTTTATTCAAAGATTTATCTCTAATCCTTTCCCTTTCATACTGGCTTTGTTTTTAGCTGAGTAGTAAATTTGTGTGTTATAGACCAAATTTACTTAATCTGGCTGTGATGATTAGGTTTTGCTTCCAATTTAACCGTTTTAATAATCTTGGGTAGGTCGCTGAAGTTGTTCACAGGAAGGCAGCCCTGTCAGTAGCGGGTGTGATATAAGGAAGCTCAGGGGAGTTAGAAAACATCCCTTGCTGGGAGGGTAGTTCAGGAAGTGAATTCTAGAGACTCAAGTAGTGGATAAATCTGGGAAAAAGTTGCAAGACCCTGTCCTAAGGGTATTTAATGGGGAATGAAATCTCTCTTTTCCCCTTGCCTCTTTGCTGTTGTCTGTGGTGCTGGTGATGGCTTTCTCTCTCTCTGTGTGTGTGTACTTAGACCTGTGAAAGGGGCTTGCCTCTTTTGCCAATATGGAACTTCCTCTGGATTTGTAGTTTTAATAAATCTTTTCCTTCTATAAGTGCACCTGGTTTGGAGGTTCAACCCAGTAGCTCATGTGGCTGACTAAGACACTCATTTTTCTTTTAACATATGCATTAAAAAGCACAGTTATTTGTGTGAGCAAGACTCTGCACAGTGACAGAAAAGACAACAAAATAAGTCAATTTTAGGAATAATTAGACTAGTGATGAAAGTAAGGATTGGTTTGTGAAGTGTGAAGTATGCCAGTGACATTCATGTTTCTCTTTTAAAATAGAAAATAGCTAAAATACTTATTTTTAAAAGAAATAGCTAAGGGCTTGTTTCCAAACTGCTCACTTGAGTCTCTGGGTGTCATAAGGCCCTGAGATGAGCAGCTGACTAGAAGTAAGAATGAAGCGACTAACAGCTATTTTGGCTCCTGTGAAATGCTTATGCTATAGGAATGTGAAGAGATAAGAATAACTAAACACCAGACATCTACTCCAGCCTTGGTCTTAGTTCTGCTTATCTGGCTTTTGTAACCTGCTTACACAGACCCTAACCCTTGGACTGGAAATTACTCAAAGTTGTTTACTTCAGTCTATAAAAAGGCTTGAGTTTCTGCATTCTGCACCATTGGTCTCAGTTCTCTAAGTGACTGATTGACCATGGTCCGGGTTAAAACCTGCCTGAATAAAGTGACCCTTGCTTTTGCTCTGACTTGAGACTCTGGTGGTCTGTCTTGGGGGGGTCTGGACCTTACAGCTTGGTGCATTGGCCAGGAAGCCCCCAGACCCACCAGACCACTGGTCAATAGGTCAAGGACGCATCAACCAAATTGGTGAGTAAACGGCACCTTTATCTGAAAGCTAGTTTATTTTTTCTATGTCTGATTTTTAATTGAGCTCATGGTGTCTGGAGTGAGCCTTTTTATGCAAGACCTCATAATGGTGTCTGGAGTGAGCCTTTTTAGGCAAGACCTCAGAATGGCGTCTGGAGTGAGTCTTTTTATAGGCAAGACCTCTGACTGCTGATTCCCATTGCACTGACCAAGTAAGTCCGGCAGACATGCATACAGAGGTCAGGGGGCGGCCAGGAGATGTCTTCTCAGTCCCAGGGAAGGAAAAGGCCTTAAATCTAAAAGTGAAAAAAAGAAACGTTCTGCCTGTTTTGCACTTTGGGATAATTATCTGTTGATGCCTGACACTCAAATTCTTTTCAAAGGTGATGTGGATTCAGAGGAGGATGGACAAATTTTAATTTCTACTCTCCCCTTTCCTAACCTGTTTGGTTTTACAGGACTAGGAAAAAGAAAAACTCTGCCACCTATTTATTATCTCCTTCCAGAAAGAATTACAGAGACGAGCTGCAACTGATGCTGCTTTGAGGTTTCTGTCTGCTCCGTTGTGATTTTACTCCTTCTCTTTTGTTTTGTGTGTGTACTTCCTGAGTTTGGATCGTCATCATACTAAAAAAGAGTTTTTCTCCCTTCTCTGAAATGCAAGTTCAGCCCCTGTGGCTGAGGACAAACTGGCAACTTGAAAACCGCAAAACTGGTTAGAGGGGGATGTTAACAGCCTTTGTTTCAAAGATTCCTGCAGCTGAGCCACTCAAAATCCTCCTGGATCAGTTTTAAAAAGTCTACCAAATGGATATTCAAAAGTTTCAAAGGTAGCATTCTCAAATATAGTAAATGTGAATGTAGCTTGTCTCGGAGATCATTATGTTTTTCCTTTACTGTTTCAAAATGTGCAACATGAAATTATTAGCAGGATATAAATATTATATGGTTTGTCAGTTTTCTTAAAATTATATTGATAGAGGTGTTACAAACAAGAAATGCCTAATTCTTTTTATACTAGTAGATAAAGCTAAGTCAAATTGGTATGATTTCTCTGAATTCTATAAACAATAAGAAACTAAGTTCTATAGACAAATATGTGTTGGATGCCAATTTTCCTATTAAAGCCAACTACAGATATTAGCGCTCATGGACTTAACAATAGAAAGAGCATATATAGATGTGCTCAACTGGCTTTGACTTTGGGAGAGAGCTCTCCCAGAGCCAAACTCCAGAGACATGGTGCCAAAGTCCATGATTATATGGATAAACTGAGTCAAAGAAAAAGACATTGTCTACTATAAATTCTATACTGTCTGCTTGCTTCTAAAAAAAAAAAAGGCTGCTCAAGGCAGTTCCTCTTTAAAGTCTGCAGAGCCCCAGAATGCTGACCAGCAATAGCAGGGCAAGAACAAGGGAGCTGCCTTTGTGGCAGTGAGGACTTCTGCTTTCACTTCAGCATGTCTCACTGCCCGATAGGTAACAGGACTCTGGAAGGGGACACACAACTTTACTTTGTCATAAGAGGCACACTTCTTTATGTTTGGAAAATATGTGTCCCGCTGGAATCAAGAATTTTCATCACTTAGGGTTGGTGGCGCAGACCTATAATTTTGGTAAAGGCAGCAGGATCAGGAGTTCAAAGCCATCCTTGGCTAAAAAAAGTAACATTTTTCTTAAAAATTTATCCCTAAAAAGTGTCTTATAAGTGTGTTAAGGACCAGGTTGTTCAATGGTTAAAGACACTTTTCAATGGTTATACTCATTTGGCATTCTTAGAAAGGAAAGGATCTACACCTAAATTTTGGTAAATATTATAATTGCTTTGGGTTTTTGCAAAAAGACTGGTCATAGCAAACTTTAGAAAAAGAGTGACTGCCATGGGTCAGCCTTAAGTACTAGATGATTCTCTAGCCTAAGTTTTTATAAGACAGACTGCATCTGTTCTTTTGCTTGTAAGACCATTTAAACTGACCACTGCTACCACTGGACTTGATCACTCCAGTTATAGTTTTTGGCTCAGTGACTTCTAATTCTAGTCCTAGCTGAGGTAATCAACCCATGGGTTAAGGAAAAAGAATATTTAAACTGGTTCAATCATTAAAATTTTGAGCTGTTCTTAAGGAAATCAGATGATTGAGTTATTAAAAACACCTCATATCAACTTTTATTCTCCCTTCTATGATTACTTCCCTCAACAGTGGTTCTATATAATTGGGATAAGAGGAAATTTTGAATGCTAGGTATGTTATGATATGTTAATGAGAAGAAATTTTAATGGAATTTAAAAAGGAATATATGGAATGGTATTCTAAATGTACTAAATAAGAATATTAATTGAGAGAAATATAGAAAGGATTCAAGGAGGGACCTTGAAAGGATGACAGAATATAATAAATAAGTAATAAAAAATAATGAGAAAGATACAAGAAAAAGAGAAACTCAATTTCTGTTTATAAGGGATGCTAATAAATATTAAGACCTTTCTTCAAGAATTAAGGGAGGCAATTAGAAAAGCATACTAATTTACAAAAATTGGTGGCTAATCCAACCAAGAGCTTAAACAACTGCTCTGAGGTCCAGCTGGTGTCATTACAATTAAAAGCCAAAAGGAAACAAAAGGAAATGAATTAAGAAATATACAAAAAGGATGCTTAAGGTTCTCACATCTAAAAACATTGTGGGCTTAAATGGACTCTATTTGTTCATGCCAATGCTATCAAATGGTCATCATCAGACTTATAAAACTTAAAGGTTTAATTTAAGCCTTTGTGATTTCTATCCTCCTATTAGATATTGAGATAACTTAATTAAGTTTTTATAAAATGTCTGTCATAGCTAAAACATAAAAGTGTCTTATGTTTATAAGGATCTCTACTATATATCTGGTTAATTAGTGCCTAAAGTTAGACTAAAAACATTGGTTGTCAAAAGTTTTCTCTTTTGAAAACAGATTCACCAAGGATTATATTAAAATTCAGCTGTTATGATTTGACAAGTACCAGGCACTGCTTTATTGTGGGTAGTCACAGAGTCTCTATCTAAGATGTTATCTTAACAATTGTCTTATTTTGGATACTTCAAGTTATAACTGGGAAGCCCAAAACACAAAGTTCTCTGACAACCCCAAGGATCTAATTGCTCTTTTGGATAGTATGATGTTTACCCACCAGCCAAACTTCTGAGGTATGGCTTCCCAGATTCTATTAGGTTCAGACAATTGACCTACCTTCGTAGCAAAGGTAAGTCAGGGGATAGCCTCCATTATTGGAGCAAAATGGAAATTACATTGTGCCTACAGGCCCCAAAGTTCAGGACAGGTTGAAAGGATGAATCAGACCCTAAAAGAGACCTTAACTAAATTATCCATAGAGACTGGCACTAACTGGGTGACTCTCCTTCCTCTTGCCTTATTTAAGGTCAGAAATACTCCCTATAAACTGGGACTGAACCCTTTTGAAATTTTATACGGGAAACCTCCCCCAATTATACCTAAGATAAAGGTGTCCCAACTTCTGGGAACAGAAGAGAATAATGAGATAAATTTGTCCCTTTCATTACAAGCTTTCCAACAGGTGCATGCTACTATGTGGCAGAGACTCCAGGAGATATACCGGACTGCTTCCTCAACTGACTGCCACAGCTATCAGCCTGGAGATTGGGTCCTGGTCAAAAGGTACCACCAAAGAAACCTGGGGCCCCAGTGGAAAAATTTGGTACAGGTTACCTTCACAGAGAAAGGCAAAACGGATGCCAGGTGGACAAAAGAATTAACTTGGGGTTTATTTACTTGGGGCTTAATGATTGGACAGTGCCCGCCCCAGCATGGGTTATTTATGCAAATTATATGAACAAGTCATACAAAATGAACCATAAGGCAAGATTGCCTTATAAATGCTCAAGAAAAAGGGGGGAATGTGAGGTATGCCTGTGACATTCATGTTTCTCTTTTAAAATAGAAAATGGCTAAAATACTTATTTTTAAAAGAAATAGCTAAGGGCTTGTTTTAAAACTGCTCACTTAAGTCTCTGGGTGTCATAAGGCCCTGAGATGAGCAGCTGTCTAGAAGGAAGAATTAAGTGACTAACAGCTATTTTGGCTTCTGTGAAAAAGGAAGTCAGGATATGACATTTAGAAATGATTCAAAGGCAAGAAAACAAAGAGCTAAAATGAAGGTTGGGTCAGGAACAATTTTGGCTCATGTGCTGACATCCATATTATGTGAATCAAACACCTGTTGGGTGCCAATATCTTATTTTTGATGGGACCAGAAGGTATAGCAAAATTTCTAAGTTAAACATTTCTTTCTGTTTTGAAATCTTAAAGCTTGGAGGCCATCGTAGGCCATAATTTCATATGTTCATTGCCCATAATTTTCTACTAATTATACAATTTAAAGCAAATACTTTTTATAATGAATGGATAAAAGGCCTATTGATGCTTACTTCCACAGGCCTTTCATACTTTGCCCTTGTACCCCATTTCTACCATCAACCCTACCCCATTTCTCCCATTAACCTAGCCCAAGCCAATAAAAACCATGTTCAAAGTTCCCACTAGAGTATTTGAGCTCCTTCAAAACCAGACCCCACTTATTTCCAAAATTATTTTTTGTTACTGCCTATCAGTCTTTATACTTACCTAAAGCTATCTCCATTTTTAGCCTCTTGGTCATTTCCCTTCCTTTACTTCATTCTCATCTTTATACAGACCCTCTCTCTTCATGTAATTTAATGTCCCTTAAGATTCAGTTCAATTCTTATTACTCCCGTTAAAAATTATGTTCATTTCATTCAATGAGAACGTCATTTTAAAGGGAAAAAATTCAGTTTTTTTAGTGAGGTCGAGACAGTGTTTCATGTAGCCCAGGTTAACCTCTAACTCACTATGTACCCAAAGATGATCATACACTCCAGAGTCTCTTGTCTCTATATCCCAAGTGCTAGGATTATAGGTGTCCATTATAATGCCTCGCTTGTTTTAAATTTCTGTTGTAATCCCAGCTGTATTATTCAACTTAAAATTTTTGGTTTTTTTAGACGGTACCTATGTCTGACTTCCTAGAGTGTGCCTATATCTGAAGTAAAAAATTATGCATTGCATTTCTTTTGGGTCATCTATAATGCTTAGCAAAACTGGTTTTTGAATGAATGATTCATACTGAATACAGAAAAAGAAAGCAAATGGTGTTGATGAAATAATATAAGCCTTAATTTGATTTTATTAAGCAAGAGATAAACAAAGCAACTCAGAGTGTGAAAAAACTTTTGACATGCTAAATTTATAGCAATAATGTATAATTGAGAATAGTATCATTGCAATGTATATTCAGTAACATACAGAACTTCATAAGGCAGGCTCATTTCATTCTGAGTAAAATCCTAATGTTAAACCACTTCATTAAATTGACATGCGTGCCATTAATAGCTCATATTCCTTTTTCTGTTCAGATACATTAAGAATCATGATGCCTTCTCTTTATTTCTAAAATTGTTATCTTGGATATTACTGCACAATTTCAAACATTTGAAATGCTGACATTGATTGATAAAGTTATTCATAATACATGCCTATTGCTGATTTAATTATTTTGAGGTTAAATGATCTACACTATATCATTGTCAAGAATATAAATGCAATTGGAGATCATAATGTTAAGCAAAATAATCCAGATTTAGAAAGACAAAATATCACACATTTTCTATCATATGTGGAATTCAAATTTTTTTGAAAAAGAATATGTGACATGAAGGTAAAGAATACTAGTTGGGAAGGCAGAGCATCATGGCGGACTAGTAGCAGCCTCGCCAGGATTCTCTTCGAAAAGGTTTGATTCTTCAGCTGGGATCCAAACCCGGGACCCCAGCTGGCCTTGAACCCAAACCTACCATCTCCCCAACTCCACGCTAGCCAGGGGGTCAGGTCTCCCCATCTGCTTTCTACTCGGTAGAGGAACAAAGCGCTGCCCATTCCCCACTCCTAGCTAGGCTCCCGCCAGCTCTTGCCGGCATTGCCGAGAACCGCTCCCTCCCGGGGACCCCTCTCTCCAGCCTCTCTCCAGCGATTCTTGGGCGCACTTCTCCCTGAGACCCCCTCCACATACACAGGCAATCGCTCCGCAGACAAACTGAACGAGCCCGGTTCCTGGAGCACTCCGGTCCGCAGCTGCCAGGTGGGGCCAGGCCTCAGACAATGGGGAACCTAGGCCAGGGCTGGGAGGAAAAAATCGGCTTCAGCGGGCACCGGGGACCACGCGCCACTGACCCTGTAGTGATTCTTGGGCACACTTCTCCCTGAGACCCCTCCAAATAGACAGGCGATCGCGTTCTGCGTGCAAGCTGAACTAGGGCGGTTCAGTTCCCGGAGTGCGCAGGACCCTCAGGCACCTGGGAACCTAAGCCAGGGATGGGAGGACAAAAGCGGCTTCGGCGGGCACCGGGGACCACGCGCCACTGACCCTCCAGTGATTCTTGGGCACACCTCCCCCTGAGACCCCTACAAATACACAGGCGATCGCGTTCCATGGGCAAGCTGAACTAGCACACAGGACTGCAGCTGCCGGGCAGAGCCAGGCCTCAGGTACCACCGGGAATCTCTGCCAGAGCTGGGTGGGCAAAAGCAGCTCCGATGGGCACCAGATAGGAGGGCACAGTCAGGTGGGAGAACACTGGGCCCTATAGTTGGAGTGCTGGGACTGTGTTTCTACTCCAGCATACCATCTGGGAGCAGGGTGATCCAGTTCAGGTAAAAATCTAAGCCTCGCTGGGCACAGAACTCCCCAACAGGAAAGACCTTCGTTTAAGATCAAACCTGGTGATCTTCCCATTGGAAGCAAAGCAGGCTGAACATCACCCCCCGGGGTGCCTGAGTCCCACTCACCTACCTAGACATGGGAAGAAATCAAAGGAAAAAACCCACAGAAATCGAAGACGGAACTCCCAAACCCAGGGCCCCTAGTCCCTTTATGGAGCAGGAGACTGGAAAAGAAACAGAGGCAACACATACACAATAGCAAAGAGAGAGCAGTATGACTCCTGACCACAACTGCAATGGAAATATGAAGCAGCTAATGGCTGATATGGAAATTATGAGAAAAGACATGAATGAGAAGAAGGTTTCTAACTCAAACATAGTCTCCAGAATGAATTTAATTGACAGAAATATGAATGAATTCAGAAACACATTAAGTGAATTGAAAATTAACCAGTTAAAAGAGGAGCTAGACAACCAAATGATTAAATTTGATGAGGACCTAAAAAAATTGAAAATGATTATCAGGAATCCCAAGCAAAAACAAAGATAGATTGGAAATCAGATCTCACCAAAGAATTAGAGTATATAAACAAAGCTATAGCAGAAACAAATAATGAAAATGAGATGTAAAAACCTCCCTTGAATCAATCAGTCCCAGAGTTGATAATTTGGAGGACAGACTTTCAGAAGAAGAAGACAAATCAGAAGGAATTAATAAGGATGTCATAGGTTTCAATAAATTCAAGAAATCAAGTGAACAAAACTTGAGGGATCTATGGGATATAATAAAGAGGACCAATATTAGAATCATGGGGATCCCAGAGGGAGAAGTCCAGGCTAAGGGCATAGAAAATAACTTCAACAGAATTATTCAAGAAAACTTTCCATATCTAACAAGAGAAAGCCCACTCAACTTTCAAGGGGCCCAGAGGACTCCAAACAGACAGGACATGAAAAGGAACTCTCCAAGACACATCTTAATTAAGATGCCTAACAGAGAAAGCAAAGAGAAAATACTCAAAGCTGCTAGAGAAAAGCAAACCGTAACTTACAGAGGAAAAGCCATCAGACTTACTTCAGACTTCTCATTAG
The DNA here is from genome assembly GCA_004024765.1 of Zapus hudsonius. Taxonomy (NCBI): domain Eukaryota; kingdom Metazoa; phylum Chordata; class Mammalia; order Rodentia; family Dipodidae; genus Zapus; species Zapus hudsonius. Next base: position 22,252 of record PVHP010023316.1, read on the forward strand.
AAACCATGAAAGCCAGACGGGCTTGGAATAATGCTTTTCAGGGCCTAAAGAAGTATGGCTTTCAACCTAGACTACGCTACCCAGCAAAGCTATCCCTCATGATTGATGGAGAAGTGAAAGTGTTCCATGAAGTAAACCAGCTCTACAACTATTTGAACACAAAGCCAAAATTGCAGAAGATCCTGCAAGAGATAACCCACACAGAAGATACAAGAAATCTACCTCAGAAGTGTACCAGAGACCAGACAAAATAATTGCAGTCAGTTGCGCTAATGACAGCAGCAGAGACAACAACCCCCATTACTCCTTCATCATGGCAGGGCTTAAAGCAAACCTCACAGTTATATCACTGAATATCAATGGACTTAACTCCCCTATAAAAAGACACAGACTTGCAGGGTGGATCAGAAAAATGGACCCCTCCATCTGCTGCCTTCAGGAAACACACCTTACTTCTAAAGACAGAAACCTCCTTAGAGTAAAAGGATGGAAAACAGTTTATCAGGCATGTGGAAATAAAAAGAAAGCAGGTGTGGCTACATTATTCTCTAACAAAATAGACTTTAAACCAAAATCAATTAAAAATGATAAGGAAGGTCACTTCTTACTCATCAAAGGAAGGATCCAGCAGGAAGATATCACCATCATGAATATATATGCACCAAATTCGGGTGCAACACAGTTCGTAAAGGAAAACCTACTCAAAAATACAGCAGAAATAGACTCTAATTTCATCATAGTAGGGGACTTTAATACACCTCTATCAGCCCTAGACAGATCAGCCAAACAGAAAATTAGCAGGTACATAGTGGAGCTTAATGACACCATTGACCAACTGGGGATAACAGATACGTACAGAACATTCTACCCCAAAGACACAGAATATACATTCTTCTCAGCAGTGCATGGGACTTTTTCTAAAATTGACCACATCTTATGTCAGAAATCCTCCCTAAACAAATTCAGGAAGATTGCTGTAGTTCCTTGCATCATATCAGACCATAGTGCATTAAAGGTAGAAGTTAACAGTGGAACAGGATCCAGAAAATACACAAAGTATTGGCGCCTGAATAATTCGCTCCTAGAAAATGATTGGGTCATCCAAGAAATAAAACAGGAAATTCAGAATTTCCTAGTAATAAATGATGACGATAACACATCATACCAGAACTTATGGGACACAATGAAGGCAGTCCTGAGGGGAAAGTTCATTGCGCTAAATGCCTTCATATCAAAGACAGAGAGGTCTCATATCAATTGCCCAACCACACACCTAAGATCATTAGAACAGATGGAAAAAGCTAACCCGAGGAGCTCAACACGAAAGGAAATAATTAAAACCAGAGCTGAGATTAATGAATTGGAAATAAAGAAAACAATTGAAAAAATAGATAAATCAAAGAGTTGGTTCTTTGAAAAAGTTAATAAAATGGACAAAACCCTGGCGAATCAAATCAAACGAAGAAATGAGAAAGCCCAAATCAACAAAATCAGTAAGGACAATGGTGAGATCACAACTGATCCTGAAGATATTGGAAGAATCAGCAGGTCATATTTCCAAAAACTCTACTCCACAAAATTAGAGAACCTGGAAGAAATGGATAAGTATTTGGAAACCTACCAACTGCCAAAGCTTAATCCAGAACAGATAAAAGCACTAAATAAACTTATCACACCCACAGAGATTGAAGATGTAATCAAAAAACTTCCCAAAAGGAAAAGCCCAGGACCATATGGTTTCACAGCTGAATTCTACCAAGCCTTCATCACAGAGCTAATACCACTCTTTCTGAAGCGTGTTATAAGCATAGAAAAAGAGGGAAGTCTACCAAACACTTTCTATGAAGCTACCATTACCCTAATCCCCAAACCAGGCAAAGATACAACAAGAAAAGAGAACTATAGACCCTTATATCTGATGAACTTAGATGCAAAAATCCTTAACAAAGTCCTAGCAAACCGGATACAATACTACATCAAAAATATTATCCACCCTGACCAAATTGGTTTTATCCCAGAGATGCAGGGATGATTCAACATACGCAAGTTGATAAATGTCATACACCATATTAATCGGCTCAAACACAAAAATCACATGGTTATCTCAATAGATGCGGAGAAGGCTTTTGACAAAATTCAACACCTCTTCGTGTTCAAAGCTCTTGAAAAAATAGGCATAGATGGCCTATTCCTCAACTTAATAAAGACACTATACAAAACTCCTAAAGCACAGATCATACTCAATGGGGAACGACTCAAGGAGTTCCAACTCAATTCAGGAACAAGGCAAGGCTGCCCACTCTCACCACTGCTGTTCAACATAGTGCTTGAAATTCTAGCCCAAGCGATTAGACAAGAGAAGGGCATAAAAGTGATACAATTCGGAACGGAAGAAATCAAACTATCCCTCTTTGCAGATGACATGATTCTTTATATATCTGACCCAAAGAATAGTATCAATAACCTCTTGAAGGTGATTAATGCCTTTAGCAACGTGGCAGGATACAAAATCAACACACAAATATCAGTAGCTTTTATATATGCAGAAGACAAGCAGACAGAAAAAGACATCAGAGAGACTGTCCCATTTTCTATAGCCTCAAAGAAAATCAAATACCTTGGAATATCACTAACCAAGGCTGTAAAGGACTTATATAAGGAAAATATTGAAACACTCAAAAAGGAAATAGAGGAGGACATGAGAAGATGGATAGATATTGCACGCTCATGGATAGGGAGAGTCAATATAGTAAAAATGGCAATCCTGCCAAGAGTGATTTACAGATTCAACGCTATGCCGATAAAAATCCCAACCTCCTTCTTCACAGACATAGAAAAAATAATCTCTAAATTTATTTGGAAGGGCAAAAGACCTCGGATAGCCAAAACTATTCTAAGTAAAAAATCCTACTCAAGAGTTATCACCATGCCTGACTTCAAAACATACTACAAAGCCATTCTAACAAAAACAGTATGGTACTGGCATAAAAACAGAAAGACAGATCAATGGAACAGAATTGAAGACCCAGCTTTAAATGGAAGTAACTTCAGTTATTTGGTCTTTGACAAGGGGGCCAACAATGTATGCTGGGCCAAAGATAGCATCTTCAACAAATGGTGCTGGAGGAATTGGATAAACATGTGTTAAAAATGAAAATAGACCCACACCTTTCACCTTGTACAAAAATCAACTCCGAATGGATCAGAGACCTTAATATAAATCCGGTAACCATGAACACCGTGGAAGAAAAAATAGGAGGAACTCTGCATGAAATAGCAGTGGGAAAAAATTTCCTGAGCAAATCTCCAACAGCCCAGGAAATACAACAGTCACTTAACCAATGGGACCTGATCAGGCTCAGAAGCTTCTGTACAGACAAACAGACCATACTCAGAGCCAATAGACCCCCCTTCAAACTGGGAAATGATTTTCACCAGCTACAACTGAGACAGAGGACTAATTTCCAAAACCTACAGAGAACTAAAAAATATTGATAACAAAAACCCAAAATGCCCTTCTCACAAAATGGGATACTGATCTCAACAGAGAATTCACAGAGGAGGAAACACATATGGCCTTGACTCATTTAAGAAAGTGCTCAGCATCCTTAAGCATCAGGGAAATGCAAATCAAAACCACAATGAGATACCATTTTACCCCTGTCAGAATGGCAGTCATAAAGAAAACCAACAACAATCGTTGCTGGCGAGGATGCGGGCAAAAAGGAATCCTCATTCACTGCTGGTGGGATTGCAAACTTGTGCAACCATTATGGAAATCAATGTGGAGACTCCCTAGAAAGAATGGACATAGAACTACCAATGGACCCAGCTATCCCTCTACTAGGCATCTACCCGCAAGATGCCGCATCTCGATGCAGAAAATTTTGTACAACTATATTTATAGCAGCTCAATTCATAATAGCCAAGAATTGGAATCAACCCAAATGCCCATCTATGGAGGAATGGACAATGAAACTGTGGTATATATACATGAAGGAGTTATACTCAGCTGAAAGGAAAAATGACACATCAAAATTTAGGGAAAAATTGTCTGACTTTGAGCAGCTCTTACTAAGCAAACACTCAAAAGAACAGAGAATGTAATGCAGCATACTCTCCCTCATATGCGGTCCTTAGCCAGGATAACCGTTTTCTTTTTCCAGACTAGTAGAAAGAACTGAGAAGGTATATAGTGGGGTAAGGGAAGGGGGGAGGGAAATGGCTCAAACATGAGGCCAAACCAAATTAGGTTCAAAAACATAAAATTCTCGCGAGCATACTATAACCTAAAGAGTAAGTAGTGGGTGTCAACTGGTAAGAGGGACCATGAGTAGTAGGGGAGAAAGCCTGAGTCTGTGAACAATTGAGCAGTCTGACCGCCCCAGGTCCTGGCCACTGGTTCCTTCCCTCACTGAGCTGTTGACCAAAGTGATCCATGAGGTTACAAAAACAAGACAGAATTCTGTCAAGGCTCTTGAACGCCCTCCCCAGGCCTGAGGCAAAACCCTGTTGCTGAAGAAACCACAGAATACCATCGTTCAGCATCGAGAGACTCTTCGAGGCCTGGAATGGTAACCAGCTCCCAGATGGCAGTTAGTGCAGTGCAGGAAGACACTACACAAGCTGCCAGGGGAAGCTGAACAACGACAGCTGGTGTAAACAGACCACTGGCATGAAATACAGTCTGAGGCCACGAGTAGGCTGACCACACCTCCTACTGGGAGAGAAAAGGAAACCAAAAAGAGCACATGTGCAATGGAGGAGCCTGAGCCTGGGGGAGACAATCAACAGCTATTAAATTCGGTCAAATATTCCACTCAGTGAGGGGGAACCCTTGATTGGAACCGGGGATTCAGGGCGATATGCAACGGATCACAAACTCTTGGGCTCCCAAGAAAAGATGCACTATGCGAGTGATTGCCAGGGAGGCTTTTGAAAATAGAAGCTAGGTAATCCAGATTGTTGTATATTTGTTAACCGATACTGACCTCATTCTCCTATGGTGATTGTGTTTGTATTTTTTCAGGATACAGCGAGGGAGCTGTGGCCCATATAACCCTACCAACCGACCTCAGGCAGAAAGCTGAGATCCTGGCATGAGATGAGCCACCACAGTCATAAGGGGGAGGATCCATATGGAACCACACAGAGAATGATTGGATGTACAAGGGACACACAGCCATAGCCATCCAATCAACAAAAGATAAGCCAGTGTGACAGAAACCAACGAATCTCGACACAAAAACCC
>PVHP010023317.1:0-27511 GCA_004024765.1 Zapus hudsonius
ATTTGAACAATATCATTAGTGCTTATAATCTAACTCACAGGGCCTTTGTTCTTCTTTCAAAATTAGTTAGCACAGACATTTATATAGAAAGCCTGAAATACAAAAACAAATTTAAGAAGCCTTCAACTGTAAGCTACACAAGTATTTTCAATGGGTTACCCAGAAAGCCTGGCATTACTAATAATGAAATAAATGCATATAGAAATTATCTATCCATTGAAGTAGGTTAATGATATAAAATATAAATTTCTTTTATTCCTAATGCGGCAGCCAAGATATATGGTTGACTGTATTGCTAAATGTACTTGAGTTAATGAAAATAAATGGTTGGATTATTGAAAGGAAATTAGTATACAGTTAATGACATATATAAATGATAATTTTAGATCTCTGGGAATAGTTTGGAAATTTTTAAATTCATACAATGTGATATTAACTATTTAATTAAAAATCTATAATTTTACAACCAAATTTAAATGGTAATATCCAAATTTTAATTGCTAAAATACATCTGGATAAACTATTGTGTTGTCAGTCAAAAAGTTAAGATTCCATCAATAATAAAAGTAAATGGACAGTTTGAGTTCACAAAACCAAGTGGAGGTTCTGCTTAGGATGAATGAGGCAAATGAACTCCAGACACATGCACCACCTTGTGCATCTGGCTTTACATGGGTCCTGGGGAATCAAACTATGGTCCTTCTGCTTTGCAGGCAAATGCCTTAACCACTAAGCAATCTCTCCAGCCCATAACATTTCTTTTTTTTTTTTTTAAAAAAAAATATATGTTTTCTTTATTTGCAGGTAGAGAGAAATTGAGAGAAGACAGAGAGAATGGGCACATCAGGGTACCAGGGCCTCCAACCGCTGCAAATGATATCGATATACATGTGCCGCTTTGTGCATCTGGCTTTAAGTGGGCACTGAGGAATTGAACTTGGGTAGTTGGGCTTTGCAGGCAAGTGCCTTAACCTCTGAGCCATCTCTCCAACCAGAAATGAACATTTCTGACAAGTGCTGAGAACAGCACTGATCTGTGGGTATAAACATAAATATTTACAAAGCCGTTTGACTTCACGTCCATTTAACAAGATAGAGAACACATATTATGATTTTAATTTTGTAGCAAATGTATTTTATTCTGAGAATGCAGAATAAAAATTAATAATAGTAAGCACTCCTGCTATAAGTCAACAGTAAGTACTACATTTTAATAATTATTTATTTTATTAGCATCCAAATTTAGATTCTATTATGGTGTTTTTCAAACAGAATTTGTTTTATATTCCTTTTTCCTCTTCCCCTTCTGTTCTTTGCCCCCCAACTGTAACCTTCTTTCCACTTTCATGTTAGAGGTACTAAAAGTTAGTTTTCTCGTATTAGAAAGAACAGGTAATTTTTTTATCTTTGTGTGCCTGTGTTAGCACACTTAGTATTTTTTCATTCCCATGCATCTTCCTGCAAATTTCATTATTTCATTTTTGCTAATAGCTGAATAAAATTCCACTGCATACATGTACTGGCTTTTCATGATCCAACCGTCAGCTGATGGAAACCTAGGGTGATTCCATTTTGCAGCTCTTGTAATAGAACAGTAATGAACATGGATGTATCTGTGTCTTAGAATATAGCCATTTGGGTCTCTGCCCAGGAGTGATATGCCTGAGTCAAAGGGTAGTGTGAGTTTTAACTTTTGAGACACTCCCATAGCTGTTATACCAGGGTGCACTCCCAGCAGCACTGAATAAGGGTTATAATTAACAAAGGTTATAACCCTCACTGGTATTTGTCTCCCCCCTCCACCCCCCATGAATGCCATTCTGACTGAGTGGAGATGAAATTTCACAGTGGTTTGAATTGGCTTTTCCCTGATGCCTAAAGCTTTGAACATTTAAAAAAAAATATATTCGTTGGCCATTTGTGTTTCTTCTATTGAGAACTATCTATTCATTCTATTAACCCATTTATTGACTGGTAGTTTTATTCTTACGTTTTGCAGTTCTTTCTATATTCCAGATCCCAACCCTCTCTCAGAAGATTTGCTTTTCTCTCATTCTGTAGGCTTCCTGTTTGCTCTGGGGGTAATTTCCTTTTCTGTGCAGAAACCTTTGTTGCTTTAAAGTATGGACATCATGCCTCTCTATTGCAGGCTGATCTTTGCACAGGATAAGCCTGGGGACATGGAAAATTCTGTGCCTTGTGTGGAGCTCCTAGGACACAAGGACCTCATCAGCTTCTCCAAAGACTTCCTGATAAGTCAACAACAACCAGTGATCTGAGCTGCTGGGAACTGGTGATGTCTTATTCCGAGACTCACTCAAGCTTTTACTCCCTTAAGCTCTCATTAAAAGCTATGAGTAAAGTCAATCTATAGTGGAGACCCCTGGTTGACCATCAAACTCTACCTTGTGTGTTGTGTGATCATTTCCTGTGCTCCCAGGTATTGTAGGAGGATACCGACGTGAAAGAAACCTACACTAAATGTGTTGAACTAGTCTTCTATATTCTGCTTTTAGAGAAGAATGCCAAAGACTAGCTGCTTTTTAAAGGCTGTCAGGCATTTCCTGTCATCTGAAGACTGGAGATCCAAGAGGGTGGTGCCAGCATCTGGAAGGGCCTTCACAATGCATCATCCCACAGTGGAAGGTTGGAGAACGAGAGAGAGAGAGAGAGAGAGAGAGAGAGAGAGAGAGAGAGAGAGAGAGAGAGAGAGAGAGAGAGAGAGAGAGAGTCACTTTTATAATAAATACACTCTCACATTAATTAACTTAATCCCACAATAACATGAATCCATTGATAAGTTCTCATGAACAATTTACCTTTAATTAAGTCACACCTCCCAACCGTGCTGCATTAGGGATTTAATTTCCAACACGTTAACTTGGTGGCAGGTGAAATTCAATGCATAACAAGTGCCGGAGAGGATTGGAGTTTGAGAACCAAATGCTGTATGAATAAGAAGGGTCAAGGTTAATCCATTTTAGATTTCAACTTAATTTTTAAAATATATATTTATTGTCCATAATGAGTTACATTATTTAGTGGGCAAACAATGCGTTGTTATCCCCAATTGCACCCCTCCCCATCCCTGATCAGTTAGATATCCTCCTCCGTGGGCTGTCTGGATTAGTCCTTGTGGCAGGGGATCCTGGATAGCCTAGTACTCAGCCCGGTCTTCCTGGCCCAAGTGTGTTGTTACTGAGGGGGGACATGCGACAGCAGGCCAAAAGCTGAGATCATGGCAAGAGAGGAGCCACCACAGTCATATTGTGGAGGATCCATATGGAACCCTGCAGAGAAGGACGGGATGAGCAAGGGACCCACAGCCACAGCCATTCAACCAACTCAGGATAAGCCTAATGTGTTTGTGTTTTTCAGGATGCTACGAGAGAGCTGTGGCCCATCTAACCCTACCAACCAACCATAGGCCGATGACCCAGATCCTGGCAAGAGAGGACCCACCACAGTCATATCGGGGAGGATCAACTTAATTTTTACTAGCAGGGATGTCATCGGAGCATCATCGGAGTGACATAAGAGATACGTCACTCAGTCCTGTCCACACTCGTTCTCCTCCACTCCAGATTTGAAACAATATCAACTGTGTCCAAGTTGGTGCTTTTTCTTCAAGAGAAAAGAATTTCTGAGAAGTCTTCTCTTGAAAGGTGAATGGAGTTCAACTCATGGGAAGTTATTTATTTCTCTTCATCTGCTCTTCACGATATCTTCCCTTCAAATAACCAGCGGGCAAAGGAAAACAGTGTCAGAGTTTTGCAATATCCTTACAGTGGGCCAAACTGTACGCTTTTCAAATTTCTTCATGTGACAACAAGAAAATTAAAATCATACAAGCATCTTAAATTGCCCTAACTGTTCTAGAAAAGTGCTACATCTTTCCAGAGAATTATTGCTCGCAGACAAAATGATAGAATCATCACTTTATTAAATCTATATTCACTAATCTTCGTTTGACTCAAGCCAATGGGCAGCCTTGGGGCTCCTGGCTGTTCATTATTGCTTTTGGTCTATACGTTATCAGCGCACAGAACAAAAATAAAAGTGAGAAACACATCGCATTCAGTGATACTACATAGCATTTATCTGGAACTTTCTGCCTCTTAGGAGATCTGAAAGGGAAAGTGGTTTAAGATCAGAAGACCATGGTATAACCCATGACTTAACACTTGCGTTATCCATTAGAACTCTGTAAAGTCACTTAAATTCTCTGCCTTGAGGTGTTCATTGAGTAAACACAGAAAATTATGGTCACCGCTTAGTAAATATTCAATGCCTGCGCCATGCTCTCCACAAATGATGAGTTAGCCCTCTCATCAGTCCTAGGAGGAGGCTCTGTGATCTTCATTTCATGAATGAGAAATAAGAACAGATTGAAGAGGCACGTGCCACAGGTCAGTGGTTAGCAGCAAGAGAGCCATGATGTCAACATACTTTATCAGATATTATGATATTTACTCCATTGGGATATTGTGAGGAAAAGTTACGATAATTGTGAAAATGTGTCACCTAAATTCTAACATGCTACATACATCATCATTATATTATGACCTATTAATGTATTATTAATCTATCAAGTGAGAATTCTCATGTTTCTCGGGGATTTACAATACACACGTCTGTTAGAGGCCTAGAGTTCCTCTTACCCGCCTGCTTCAGTGAAGAATGGGAGGAATCCATGAAGGAAAATTCCATGACTGATCTCTGGTTATCTTCCCAATACTTCAATGACTGCAATCTTGTAACCCATTATATACCTAAGGATTCAAAGACAGAGAAATAAGAAACTGGCAGGCTTAAAATATTTTTTTTAAAAAGCACTGGAGAGATGGCTCAGTGGTTAAGGCACTTGCCTCCAGTGCTTAAGGCCCCAGGTTCAATTCCCCAGGACCCACGTAAGCCAGACCCACAAGGTGGTGGCCCTGGTGCTCTCTCTCTCTCTCTCTCTCTCTCTCTCTCTCTCTCTCTCTCTCTCTTTCTTTCTTTCTCTCTCTGTGCTTGAAAATGAATAAACAAAACATTTTTTAAAAAAAGAAACTGGCAGGCTTAAAATATATTTTTTAAAAAAGGACTGGAGAGATTGCTCAGTGGTTAAGGCACTTGCCTCCAGTGCTTAAGGCCCCACGTTCAATTCCCCAGGACCCACGTAAGCCAGACCCACAAGGTGGTGGCCCTGGTGTGCTCTCTCTCTTTCTTTCTTTCTCTCTCTCTCTCTCTCCCTCTCTGCTTGAAAATGAATAAACAAAACATTATTTTTAAAAAGAAACTGGCAGGCTGGGAAGATAGCTTAGTGTATAAAACACTTGCTATGCAAGACGTGTTCGTAGGTACCAATCTCCAGACCCCACATAAAACTGGACAAACCCCAGCAGCATGGGTCATCCCAAGGCTCCTACAGCGAGGTGGGTGGTTCACAGCATGTTAGCCTGGCAAACACAAAAGTGAGCAACTGCACACAGGCCCCGCCTTAAACAGAGTGGAAGGCGAGGACCAACACCTGAGGTTGCCCTCTGACCTCCATATGCATGCTGTAACATGAGTGTCCTCCCCACTCACATGCATGAACGTGCAAACACACACACATGCCATCCACATGCACACACACACACACACACACACACACACCACACACATGTGCAGAAAAGAAGCAAGAAACTGATTCAGATTTCATTATAAAGTAGGGTAGAATGTAAGCCCCAATTCAGCTCGTAAAGAACCAGGATCTTAACATTCGATCATTCTGCCTCACAGGCAGCAGAAGATGCTTTAGTCAAGATAAAAACCCAGCTTGGCATTTAATCAGTAAAAAGTCAGAGAGAGTATATGACTGTTTGACTTGAAAATGTCCTTATATAGAACTAAATAGATCTTCTCTTCATTTGTAAGGTTTTGGGAAACAGCCTCTTGTAATTACACTAGAATTTGTTTTAAAAAAATAGTTTATTTATTCATTTTCAATCAGAGAGAGAAAGAGAGAGAGAGCGCGCACCAAGGCCACCACCTTGTGGGTCTGGCTTATGTGGGACCTGGAGAATTGAACCTGGGGCCTCAGGTACTGGAGGCAAGTGCCTTAACCACTGAGCCATCTCTCCAGCCCTACACTAGAATTTTAAGCATTTTTTCAATGGTTAGAGAAAAATACACTATGAGTAGAATTCATTTAAAAGTCTATCTGAAAGCAAAGGATAGGTCACAGAATTGCACACGCTACTTTGATTTAAGATTACATTTTCCTATCTGCAGATGAAAGCTTCAATTTGAAACTAGCTCTAGTAGTAATTTTTAATATCATTAAATTAAGGAAATATGTGGGGTCTGGGGAGATGGCTCAGTGGTTAAGAGCACTTTCATTTAAGCATCAAGACGTCTTGGGCTTGAGACAACCAAATTTGACTCCCCAGAACCATGTAAAAAGCTGGGATAAGCCACACATACCTGTAACTCCAATCCACAGCAGACAGAGATAAGAGAATCACTGGGAATCTTTCATGGATCTTTCAGCATCTGTGGTTTTTCGGGAGAAAGACCATGTCCCAAGGAAATATGTTGAATAAGAATAAGAAAAGAATATCCTACGTTCTTTGTTGGTCTCTGAACACAGGTGTGGGACACATGTATTTGCACACACATGTGTATCACCACACATTACACCACACCAACACATACTCTACACACACACACACACACACACACACACACACACACACACACACACCACCTAGAGGATATTTTTAACTAATTTTGAACTCAAACTTGTGGGTTTAAAACTAAAATTCTAATTTGGGTTGTCAAATTTTCATTCCCTTGAGAACACCATACCCAGGAGTTTTCAAAAGCCCTTACCCATTTACTTGTTACTTCATCAGTATTGACATTTATTTTCAGTACTGAAAAATCAAACTAGGGGTTGATAGATGGTAAGCAAGTGCTCCAATTCTGGGTTCCACTGCCACCCTGAAACGATCATTGTCAATGTTCAAAATGGCCAGACCCATTGATAAAATGAAACATGAAAAAGATTATAATTAGGATGTTTCAGACATGGTTTCTGTTCTCTCTCTCTCTCTCTCTCTCTCTCTCTCTCTCTCTCTCTCTCTCTCTCTCTCTCTCTCTCTCTCCCTGTGAATGTGAGTACGTAGAGAATGTGTAAGATACAGTGTATGCCTGCCATACACCTGACTGCAGAGGCCAAACATGTGCTCTCTCTCTCTCTCTCTCTCTTTCTCTCTCTCTCTCTCCCTGTGAATGTGAGTACGTAGAGAACGTGTGTGGAGGGTGTAAGATACAGTGTATGCCTGCCATACACCTGACTGCAGAGGCCAAAGAGGAATGATGGGTCTTCTCTTCTCTCTCCTCTATGTATTTTCTAGACAGGGTCTCTCCCTCCTCCTCTCCCTGTAAGAGTCTCTAGCCTCTTCCCTCCTGGGAACTAAGGTTCTGGACATGAGTGGCCATACCCAGCTTTTACACAAGTTCTGAGGAACTTGGAATATTCTGGATCCAACAGACCCCCCTGCTTGAAGGACAAGTGGCTTTGCCTCTAAGTCATCTCCGCAGGCCCATGTTTCCTGTTTTGTAAGAATTTATTTTACTATGTAGTCTTGGAGAATGAACCCAATGAGGAGAAGAGAATTATACAAGTGATATCAATGAATATTTTCATAGGCAACGTATAAGTTGTAATATGAACCCTTGCTCAAGCATATAACTCATTTTGTGGCGTCAAGGAAGCTTTCTGGAAATAGGAACATAAGGTCTAAATTCTGAATAATTATTAGACTGAGGCCTGCAGGGTCAAGGTCAATTGATGGAGAAACAGATGGAGCTTCTGAGAGAAAATTCAAGTTGCATATGATCTGGTTTCCCAAACAGGTCTCGATAGATAGCACTCATTAGTCCTTAGCACGTGAAGGATAATCAAAGTACCCATCACATTCCATTAGGATCAGCATTGTGTACCCAGAAGCTGTGTCTTAATAGCATTTGAAACTTTGATTCGGAACCAGCACTACAACGCAGGCTCTTCCAGCCAGGGTTGAGCTCACCTGTCAATACTAAGTAATATATGATCACCTTTAGATAACCAGGTATCTTGTTCTATTGATCAACATGTCAACGGTTTAATAGTACTAGCCATTATAGCTAATGCAAATAATTATTTTTCTTGTGAGTTTAATTAGATGTCTTTGCATCGCTGTAATTAAAATCTCAGTGCCATTTGAAATGTATCACCAAAATAAAGGACCTTAAGACTTGCCCAATCTCGATTTAGAAAACATCCAAGGAATTCCAATTGTCATCTTTTAATCACTGAAGATATCAGCTGGCCTGCATATATGTATTTGATCAGATATAACCTCAAGTATCTCATTTTTATAGGGAAATTGTTCATTAACTGCACATTAATATCAGATGTAGGAGAAAAATGTTTGCTTAATATGTGAATTCAATTTAGGGGTTCTCTTTGCCCATTACCTGTCTATTAAGAATTAAACATTCCAATTTAATTGAGAATACAATGTTAATCACAGGTTGATAATGAGATTATTTGTTATCCTTAGCCTTCAACAGGCCTGATTTACCTTCTCAGTCTCTTTGGCATACTCACTAGGTAGCTGCTTTTACACTACTTCTTCACACTTAGTACAATGTGATTTTAAAAATCAACTGAAGAAGAATATTAATTATTATTAGCTTTGGCCTCTATTTGCCTTGCCTGATTATGACTCTCTCGCTGATGCAGAAGTCACTATCGAGAACACTAAAAGTCAATGGAGCTGTAGGGAGACCACATCAGCTTTGTTTCCTATGCCCAAAGGAAGTGAGGAAAGGTTCACAATACTGGATTTCATTGACTTTATCGACACACATATATAAACAATATGACATGATCAGAATCCCCTCCTGTCACCCATCCTTTTCTCCCTCCCCAAATGCCCCCTCTATTCAATGCCTCTTCTTTCCACTAGTACCTCCTCTATTTTGATATCATCGTATTTTTGTCTTCATACTTTGCAGGTCTTGTGTAAGTAGCATCGCCCACTACGAGGGCCTGAATATCAAGACCACTTTGCATCTGGAAGACCATATTGGGAACATTCCTACACTTCTGTTGGCACTTGTGTTTTTCTTGTCACCTCCTCTGCGATGGCCCCTGAGCCTTAAAGCTTTCAGGGACCATTGCTGGTTAAGACCATTGATGACGTCTCTCCCACAAAGGGCTGCATAGCTCTCTCCAGCATCCTGACAGCTAGTCAACAGGGAGGAGGCTTCCAGCTCAGCTCCAGCTTGATTTCTCAGTGACCTTCAGTCCAAGCATGTAAAGTCTTTCTAAATAGAGTCTTTTCATCTACTTGTGGTGGGCATTTAAAAGCTTTGGCAATTGGGCTGGAGAGATGGCCCAGCGGTTAAGACAATTGCCTCCAGTGCCTAAGACCCAGGTTCAATTCCCTAGGACCCACATAAGCCAGACCCACAAGGTGGTGGCCCTGGTGCTCTCTCTCTCTCTCTCTCTCTCTCTCTCTCTCTCTCTCTCTGCTTGCAAATAAATAAAATATTTTTTAAAAAAGCTTTGGCAATAGCCTGTAATGTTTTGGGAACATCAGTGACCTACCTGGCCAACAACTCTCTGGAAGGTGTCTACTCCTGGCACTGAAATTTTTCTAACAACAATCTATGACTTCTGGACGACATTATCCACCTCCATGTGATGCCTCTGCCCAACAATACAGACCACTAAGCTCATTTAAAATTAACAATGTTAACATATCTGAATATAAATGCATGTCCTGCACACTCCAAATAAATGCCAAATGCATGCACTACTTTTTGAATCTGGCTTTACATGGGTGCTGGGAAATTGAACCCAGGCTGGCAGGCTTTGCAAGCAAATGTCTTTAACCACTGAGCCATCTCCACAGCCCCTACACATATACATGTATGTCTGTGTATGCAATTTTCAACTTAGTAAAGACATGGGCTCTCCAATTTGCTTTTAAAACCAGGGCTTAAAATGGTAAAGTCATCGTGATATAGGATCCGGATCCCAACGGATGCTTCCTAGAAGGCAATTATGGTCTATGCTGCCTCTCTGCTACTAAAGATAAATGGAGTTTCTTTAATAAGAAAGATTACTTTTTAAACAAAGTGACAAAATAAAACATGGTAAGTCTTCAAATACTGTCTGGAGTCTAGAGATTCCAAGAAATTTCTGCCTGCTTGGAGAGCACAGGAGTAAAGGGAATGCAACCAGTAACTGAAATGTGAATTTTTATCTTTGCTCACTCAAATCTGGCTATAAAGAAATATTGCATCATAATATTATGGAAACATAGTAAACTCATCATAAGGTGGTTTTATTGAAGGAGCAGCTTGTTTTTAAAGAACACAGAGATGAAAGAACAGATGTACAATAAAATGAAACAGCACTCCTGAATTTCTCCTATTCTGGCTGCCCAGAGTCTGCCTCAAGAATATCACTGCTCTCTGTTCTGGATACCTCAGAGCTTACCACTAAAATCAGTTATTCTATCTACTGGCTAGGTGTGATGTAGGGAATGAATACTTCACCCCAGAGAGGTGCCTAGCATTCTGATCTTCAATTCCTAGTATACTTGCTACACTACTTGGGATGACTCAAAAGCCCAGCCATCACTTTCATGCAATGATCTCCTCCAAAATATTATACATTCATGAACTGCATTTACCATCAGCTTCTAGTTCATAAATAGGGGGAAATGTCACAAGTCAACAGAACTCACTTAAGTCAGCAGACTTGCAGAAAAAATATCAGCTTAAACATGCCTAATGGCTCCTAGTTCAATTTCCAAATTGTCTTTGTAATGACTGTGTATGCATAAAAACAGATGGTGCACCACTATTCAGGGGAGTCAACTTATGGAATCAGACTAGGTATCCACCAACCGATGAACTGATAAAGGAAATATGGTGTATATGTACAGAAATGCAGTTTCAGTTAGCCATGAAGAGTGAAATAATAGTTTGCTGGAATACGATGGTCATCATATTAAGCAAAGTCAGATTTAAGAAGATTCATATCCCATATTTTCTGTCATTTGTGGGTCTGAATATTCTTTAGAGATACATAAAACTGTATGTGTATGTGTGTGTGTGTGGTGTTTATGTGTGTTTATGTGTGAGTGTGTGTATGGATGTGTGTTTGGATGTGTGGCTGTGTGTGTGTGGTGTATATGGATATGTATGTGTGGATGTGTGTGTGGTGTGGATGTGTATGTGTGTATGTATGTGGATGTGAGTTTGTGGTGTGGATATGTGTGGATATATGTGGATATGTGTTTGTGTGTGTCTATATATAGATGTATGTGTGTGTATTTGTGTGTGCGTGTATGTGTGTGTCTGTGTGTGGTGTGTATGTGTGTATGTGTGTGTCTATGTGTGTGTGGATTGATGGATGTGTGTGTATGTGTGTGTGGTGTGGTGGGTATGTATATGTGTATGTATGTGTGTGTGATGTGTATGTGTGTATGTATGTCTATGTGTGTATGTGTGTATGGATGTATCTGTGTGTGTTTATGTGTGTATCTGTGTGTCATGGTTTGATCCAGGTGTCCCCCACAAACAAATGAATGTGTTCTAGGTAATCGATCCTCAGCTGATGTCAGTTTGAGTTTTACAACCTCGATGGAGCTGTGTTGTTGGGGGTGGGCCTATGGGGTTATAAGCCAGCTTCCCCTTGCCAGTGTTTGGCACACCTTCCTGCCGCTGTTTGCAGTGCTGTGGCGGAGGTGATGTCCAGCCCTCTGCTCATGCCATCGTTTTCCCTGCCATGATGGAGTCTCCCCTTGGGGCCATAAGCCAAATAAACCCATTCCTCCACAAGCCACTTTTGCTTGGGTTCTTTCTGCGCAGCAACTAGAAAGCTGACCACAACACTGTGTATGCATGTATATGTGTGTATAAGTGTGTGTATGTGTATGTATGGATGTATATATATGTATGGTGTCTATGTGTGTATGGGTGTTTATGTATGTGTGTATGTATGCATATATGTGTGTGTCTATTTGTGTGTGTATGGATGTATGTGTGTATGTATGTGTGTCTATGTGTGTATGTATGTGTATATGTGTGTATGGATGTATGTCTGTGGTGTGTATGTGTGTATGTATGTCTATGTGTGTTTGTGTGTTATGGTTTGTGTGTGTGTATGCTTTTGTGTATGTGTGGTGGTGTGTATGTGTGTGTATGGATGTTTGTGTGTGTGTGTGCGTGTGTGGTGTGGTGTGTATGTGTGTGTATGGATGTATGTGTGTATATGTGTTTGTGTTTGTGGTGTGGTGTGTATGTGTATGTGTGCGTATGGATGTATGTGTGTGAATGTGTTTGTGTGTGTGGTGTGTATGTGGTGTTGTTGTGGTCAGCTTTCTAGTTGCTACGCAGAAAGAACCCAAGCAAAAGCGGCTTGTGGAGGAATGGGTTTATTTGGCTTACGGACTCGAGGGGAGACTCCATCCTGGCAGGGAAAATGATGGCATGAGCAGAGGGGTGGACATCACCTCTGCCACAGCACTGGAAATAGCGGCAGAAAGGTGTGCCAAATACTGGCAAGGGGAAGCTGGCTTATAACCCCCAAAAGCCCTCCCCTGACAACACAGCTCCATTGAGGTTATAAAATCCAAACTGCCATCAGCTGAAGATTGATTACCCAGAACACATTCATTTGTTGGTGGGGGACACCTGGATCAAACCATGACAGGTGTGTATGTGTATGTGTGTGTATGTGTGTGTATGGATGTTTGTGTGTGTGGTGTGTTTATGTGTGTGTATGTAAAGCAGAGGGCAAATGTAGAAGAGCAGAAGTGAGCAGACAGTTGGGAACTAAAGAGCATTAATAGGAGGAATGAATGTGGTCAAAATGCATGATATATATATATATATATATATATATATATATATATATATATATATGCATCAAAAAAAGAAAAGTGTCTTTCAAAGAAACAGAGGCAACCCAGTCTGTACAGGCCCAGCCCACAGAGTACAGGTACAATGCTATTCACCTGATCTGAGCGGGAGACACCAATAAGCACACAGACGGCACAGGTGTAATTCCACCTGTCCATTCTGTGCAAGAGTGGCCAGCCAGCAAGCAGAGGCTGCAGGTATAACCCTGTCCATCAATTCTGTGTCATTGAAAATAGCAAGGTCTCAGAGGAGCAGGGTCTCAAAGTCTCCTAGCCAGTCAATGAAGGGCAGGCCAACTAGAGGGAATCAGTATAGCTCTGCCCACTGGTCCACATGGGAGAAATGTCAGTGCCCAGTGACCAATCTGCACCCCTGGACAGGGAGGTTCTTTGAGTTCAAAAGCGCTCCTTGGACTCCCATGATGCAAATGAACCAGCATCAGTCCTCTACCGGTAAGCCTCACCCAGGACTACGAGTATAGTACAATAAGGTCATCTACCGCTAGACATGACCAAATTTGCTAATAAATATATGAGGAGCACCACTGCTACTCTGCCTTAATAGCTACAAAGAACTCAATCACTACTCAAAAGGCCTGTAGAAAATGAAAAAAAAAAACTACCCACAAATATTACAAAGGGGGGATTAAATCTGGAATGGATACAAAAAGTACAGAAAGGAACACAAAAAATACAAGGGAACAACACTTCGTGAGCCATTCATAGCCTCCCAAACCCCTACAATGAAAATCAAAACCCCTGACATGTGGGTAATGTCAGAAAGAATTAAGAACTCTACATCTAAAAAGGATCAGCAAATATATAGACGACTCAAATAACCAAATGTATGAACTTGGGAAACTCATTCAGTTTCTTGACAAGATCGTTTCCAAAGTGAATGATTCTATTAGTAAATTGAAGGGGGGGGGGAGGAAGCCAAGCCATGGAGAACAAATTCAACCAGGAAGTCAAATCACTGAAAAGGAAGCCAGCAGGATTTCTGGAAACGAAAGGAAGCACAATCACTCCAGTATCACCAGAGGGAACATCACAGACAGCAAGACCATGCAGAAGATCCCATTTCAGAGACAGAGGACAAAGCCAAGACCGTAGTTCACACAGATACAAATAAAGAAAAAGAATCTAGAAACACAAGCGTTACTTTGAAGAACTCTGGGATATGTTTAAGGAACAAACCTTTGAATTCATAGGGTAGAAGCAGGAACTAGAATAATAACTAGAGAAAATTATGGACTGTTTAATGAATCCATAGCCAATAATTTCCTAAACCTAGAGAGAAGTTGACAAACAAACACAAGAGGCACTTAAAACCCCCAACACTCATGACTAGATAAGAAATACTCTATGACACATCATAGTCAAGGTGTCAGAAATACAAAGGAGGGCTGGAGAGATGGCTCAGCGGTTAAGGCACTTGCCTCCAGTACCTAAGACCCGGGGTTCAATTCCCCAGGACCCACATGGGCCAGACCCACAAGGTGGTGGCCCTGGTGCTCTCTCTCTCTCTCTCTCTCTCTCTCTCTCTCTCTCTCTCTGCTTGAAAATGAATAAATAAAATATTCTTAAAAAAAAAGAAATACAAAGGAAAGCTCTAAGGTATTAAGTGACAACTCACATACAGAGGCAATACTATCAGAATAACTTCAGATCTTTTATCAGCAACCCTAAAATCCAGGAAAAAAAACTGGAGTGATGTCATTCAGGCTCTAATTTCAAACCAAATGTGGTATACCCAGCAAAATTATCCTTTAAAATTAGAAAAATAAGGATATTCCCAGACAAACAGAGTAAGGCAATTCATAACAACCAAAGCAGAACTACAGACAATTCTTCAAGAAATACCATTTGTGGAAAAGCAGAAATCATTAGTCTCATATAGAGAACCCAGGTAAGATTGTCCACCAATTAAGGAACAAAGAAGACCTGGAAATATATCAACCATGTTAATTACAGAAAACAAGCAAAGCCCCCAGACCTGCAGGGGACATGGAAAGAAAATAAAAAAAAAAAGACAATCAGAACATCACCAATCAAAGTCATAGGAAATGCACTCTTACTAATAATAATTTTGAATAAAAATGGCCTCAAGACAGAAACCAACGATCTTCAACACAAAGACCCCTAAATTCACAACCTTAAAGCAGCCTTAATACTCACCCACCACGACTCAGGGAACTGAGCGGAAGAGGGGGCGGAAAGATTGTGGGAGCCGTGGTGGGGGAGACGATCCAGAGGCATGGCACCCCTCAGTATCAACACACTTGGGCCAGGAAGACCAGGCTGAGTACTAGGCTATCCATGGTCCCCTGTCACAAGGACTGATCCAGACGACCCACGGAGGAGGATATCCAGCTGATTGGGGATGGGGAGGGGGGCATTGGGGAATTGGGGGTAACAACTCATTGTTTGCCCACTGAATAATGTAACTCATTATGGACAATAATTATATATTTAAGAAAAAATGGCCTCAACTTACCCAAAACATACACAGGATAACAGACTGGATTAAGAAATACAAGATCCCAAAAACACCTGTTATCTCCAAGAAACTACCTCACTCACCAAGACATCTGAGCATCAAAGACAAACATCAAGCTTCCAAACAAATGGACGATAAACCCGAGGGCATGGCTACTTTTCCATCTAAAAAGGAAGACTTCAAACCAAAGCTAGTTCAAAGAGACGAAGAGGGACACTTCATATTATTAAAGGGAACAACTCATAAAGAAGATGTAAGAGTTATAAACATTTAATCACCAAATATTTGGGTTCCCAGTTTCATAAAACAAGCACTCAAAGGTATAAAGAAGCCACATAATCTGTCACAATAATAGTGGGAGTCCTCAATGCCTCTCTCACTATTTAGAAAGGTCCTACAAGCTACAAACCAGCAAAGAAACTGAAGAACTAAATTATATCATAGACCAGCTGGATTTAATAGATAGCTGCAGAACATTCCAGAGAATTTAGAATTTACATTCCTCTTGACATTACATAGAAACTTCTCAAAACTAAACCATATCCTAGACCACAAAGCAAGCCTTAACAAATACAAAAAAAAATTTAGTATATGTGCTGCCAAAGCAAGCACAAATACAAAAAAAAATTATATGAAGCCAGTATTACCTTGATAACGAAGCAAATAGAGAACAAAAAAAGAAAAATAAACCAAGTTCTCTGATTCACATAGATGCAGAAAAAACTTATAATTCTTGTAAACGGAATTTAAGAACACATTAAGATCATATATAATAATGATCAAGTTTTTTTTTAATCCCAGGGATTCAAGGTTGGCTCAATGTATATAAATCAATAAACATAATTCATCATATAAATAAATAAAAAGATGGAGATCATATAATAATAATGATAGATGCTAAAAAGGCAGAAAAGGCCTTTGACAAAATTCAAGTTGCTTTCATGCAGAATGTTCTGGAAAAATTAGAAATAGATGTTAAATCCCTTGAAATGATGAAAGCTATTTATGACAAACCTATAGCCAACATTATACTAACTGGGGAAAACAGAAAATATTTCTCTAATATCTGAAATGAGAAAAGGATACCTACTATCCCTATTCTTATTTCATATAGTTCTCAAAGTATTATCTATGTCAATAAGACAAGGACATAAAAGTTATAAAAATTGGAAAGGAATAAACGAAACCATCCATCTTTGCAAAGATATGGTTTTACAATGAAACAACTCTATCGGTTATACCAGAAAACTCTTAGATTTAATAGATATCTTCAGCAAAGTTGCAAGACACAATAATAGCACACAAGATTCAGTAGGTTTTATATATTCCAACAATGAATTTACTGAGAAATCGAACTTTGAGGCACTAAAAAGAGAAATAAATGAAGATAGGAGGTGATGTAAAGAGCTTCCAGGTTCCATGATTAGTAGAATGGGGAGAAAAAGTGGACAGAGGACCAAATGTAATCAACATCCTCAATGTAGATCCCACCAAGATTCTAATGACAGTGATCTCAGAACTAGAAAACCAGTCCAACATAGACCCATACATAGCCAAAGCAGACCTTAGGAAAAAGAACATTGTTGGCCTAAGACTACTACAGAGCAATAGTGGCAAAGACAGCATGTTTCTGGCACAAAAATGACAGCCAGACCTATGGATGACAATAGAGGACCCAGAAATAAACCCGCATGGTGAGGGGTACCTCATTTTTGTTAAAAGATGTCAAAAATATGCACTGGAAAAAATTTAACCTATTCAAAAGATGGTGCTGTCAAAACTGGATATCTCTCAGAAGAAAAAATGAAATTAGATCCATATTTCACATCCTGCATAAAGATCAATTAAAAAAATGGATCAAACACCTTAACCTAAACCCAAAAATACTAAAAATACTTACGGAAATCCTAAGAAATACACTGGAAGTGATAAGTAATTTCTTTTTTTCTAATTTTTAAAAATATTTTATTTATTTATTTTTCAAGCAGAGAGAGAGAGAGAGAGAGAGAGAGAGAGAGAGAGAGAGAGAGAGAGAGAGAGAGAGAACACACCAGGGCCACCACCTTGTGGGTCTGGCCTATGTGGCACCAGAGGCAAGTGCCTTATCCGCTGAGCCATCTCTCCAACCCATGATAAGTAATTTCTAAAGAAGATTCCAATACAAAAAAAAATAGTCCCAGGAATTGATAAATGGCCTTGCATGAAATTAAAAACAAAAAAACTTTTGCACAGTAAAGGAAACTATCAGCAAATAGCCAACCAAGTGAGGATAGTGGGAGTGGTATTTCTCTTTGTCAGAGAAAGGGCTTACAAGGATGCAGGAGGAAAAGTCTAGAATAATCGTGTGGTGTTGGTTTAGTATTGGCTTTTGTTGCATAAATAAATACAGAAGTGTATGTGGATACAATGATATTCTAGGGACAGCGAACCGATTGATCTTATAGTTCCCTTCTCATGGCTGGGACAAAATATTGGCTCAGATGCCGCTTATGGGAGGAATGGGTTTATTCCAGGCTTACAGTTTCGAGGGAAAGCTTCAACATGGCAGACGAAGCTGGCTCACTTTCTCCACATCTACGCAGACAGACAACCCAGCAAGCATGAGGCAGCTCTGAACACACCTTAGGGTTCTTCTCCAGACCTGATCCTGTGACAAACTCCTTCCACGCTCTGCCTCCAAAGACCCCACAGTTTAGGAACTAAGAAAGAAGTTTAATCAAAAACACCTGAGTCTATGGGGACAACCACCTGTATCCTGTTTCCTTCCACCTCTCCTTGTTAAAATGACTGTCAAAAGACACACACCTGCTCAAAGAATAACTGAAACACTGTTGCAGTCAGCTTTCTAGTTGCTGCGCAGAAAGAACCCAAGCAAAAGCGGCTTATGGAGGAATGGGTTTATTAAAACGATGGCATGAGCAGAGGGGTGGACATCACCTCCGCACAGCACTGCAAACAGCGGCAGGAAGGTGTGCCAAATACTGGCAAGGGGGAGCTGGCTTATAACCCCATAAGCCTGCCCCCAACAACACAGCTTCATCGAGGTTGTAAAACCCAAACTGCCATCAGCTGAGGATCGATCTATCAGAACACATTCAATTGTTTGTGGGGGACACCTGGATCAAACCATGACAAACACTCACAATCTTGAAAGACTAAATTTGGGTAATGTAGGCATCAATTAGTATTTAGTAAGTAAAGATACTAATGACTTGTACCAAAGTAAATAAACTAAGGATCCATGACCCTACACTAGTATGAAATGAATACTAAGTAGAGGAAATTGAAATGTTTTATATTTCATCAGAATGTCAAATATTAAATCTTAAAAGAAAAATGAGAATTCCTTTGGCAGCCAAACTAATAATTATTTCAGGCAGATATTAACTATGGCTGCTTAAATGGAAGGTAAAATTTTGATGAGAGACAGAATATTTGCGAGAGGTTCCTTGGATAAACATTTACTGTTGACTAAGTAAATAATAACTGTAAAATATACTTAATTAAATTTATAATGGAAAAGTCTCGCAGACAAAAGCTTAAGCAAGTTTAAACGTTGATATCATAACTACTGTCATTGTGTGCTTCTTACATTATGTCCAAATCTTCACTAAACAAAAACAAAACCCCGTTCTAATCACATAAAAAAATAAAACGGAAAAACAGAAACTGAGGAATAATATTCCACAAATTGATCTGTACTCTTGAATAATATCGAGGTCATCATAGGTAAGAAAAGATTTGGTGGTAGAATATAGTGTCAATGATTAAATGCAATTTTTTTTCTTATTTATTTTTTTAAAATATTTTATTTATTCATTTTTCAAGCAGAGAGATACAGAGAGAGAGAGAGAGAGAGAGAGAGAGAGAGAGAGAGAGAGAGCGCACCAGAGCCACCATCTTGTGGGTCTGGCTTATGTGGGTCCTGGGGAATTAAACCGGGGGCCTTAGGCACTGGAGGCAAGTGCCTTAACCGCTGAGCCATTTCTCCAGCCCTCTTATTTATTTTGTTTGTTTGTTTAGATAGGATATTACTCTAGCCTAGGTGGACCTGAAACTCACTCTGTAGTCCCAGGCTGGCCTTGAACTCACAGATCCTTCTACCTCTGCCTCTTGAGTCTGGGATTTAAGGCACGTGCCACCACGCCCAGCTCTAAATATAATTTGTGATATTTGATTGAATACTAACCTAGGAAAGCTAGTTTTAGAGGGTTTTATTGAGGCAGTCAATAAAATTTGAATGGTAATATTTTATCATTTTTTTTTCTCCATATCGATGGTTCTACTGTGTTAGTGGAGAATGTCCTTGTTTGAAGTATTACACAATGAAATATAAAGACGTAATGGATCACTTCATTTCTGTGTATGTGTGTAACACATGCATATGAAAACTATTTGGACAGACAAAATATAACTGGGTATGCCTTGGAATTGAACATAGTGCTTACTAAAGTTTAGTTCAATTTTAATAATTTAATTTTATTCGGAAAGGAAATGTCCAGGTATTAAATGTGCAATTTAAAACTAATTTTAAGGAAAGAACTAAAAATATTTTCAGCATTGTGAATAGCTTTTTCTTTAAAATCGTTTCGTTTTAAAAATGAAATAGCTTTTTCTTTAAAATAGTTTCTTTTGTTTGTTGTCAACCCTTTGGAATATTTCTTACAATAAACATATTTTATTTCAATAATTAGAAGAAATATAGATATTGTTTGGAATAGATAACACATTACCAAAAGGAGAAGTACACTTGACTCTTAAGATAAACTTCTACCACTCTATGTCCTCCAGATTATTCCAGAAAAAGATCAGATCTGATATGGTGTTTTCTTCCCCCTAGAAATTCAAGTCCAGGCCACTAGGAAGGAGGGGGAAAGTTTGGAGGTCGTAAATCTCTCCTTCAGCTCTGCCTCATTACACATCACTTTTCATGAAGTCTGTGGATACTCTGGCTGATGCTTGAGTCGCTTCTGAGAACACTGATGAATTTTTTTTTATTGTCCATAATGAGTTACATTATTTAGTGGGCCAACGATGAGTTGTTATCCCCAATTCCCCAATGTCCCCCTCCCCTCCCCTTCCACTGGATATCCTCCTCCATGGGTCGTCTGGATCAGTCCTTGGGGCAGGGGACCATGGATAGCCTAGTTTTCAGCCAGGTTCTCCTGGCCCAAGTGTGTTGTTACTGAGGGGTGCCATGTCTCTGGATTGTCTCCCCCACCATGGCTCTCACAATCTTTCCGCCCCCTCTTCCGCTCAGTTCCCTGAGTCATGGTGGGTGAGTATTAAGGTGTTGTGAGCTTAGGGGTCTTTGTGTCGAGAATCTTTGGTTTATGTCTCACTGGCTTATCCTGTGTTGATTGAATGGCTGTGGCTGTGGGTCCCTTGTTCATCCCGTCAGTCTCTGCGGGGCTCCATATGGATCCTCCACGATATGACTGTGGTGGCTCCTCTCCTGCCAGAATCTCAGCTATTGGCCTACGGTAGGTTGGTAGGGTTAGATGAGCCCCAGCACTCTCGCTGCATCCTGAAAAATACAAACACAATCTCCATTGGAGAGTGAGATCAACACTGACGAATTCTGAGGAGCTATGGCCTTACTATGAAACGATGACCTCTGTGATTCCAAGGAGAGATTTTGGCTAGAAATTCCCTGAGAATTCATGTGTTTATAGAATTTCAGGTTTTAATTCTCCACTGTCCCACCTCACTAAGAACAATAATAAGCAATGGTTGCCATCCTTCAGCACAGTGTGAAGGGTGCAATTGGAAGAGAACAGACCATACAACCTGTCGTAGTCAAGCCACACGCCGCTGGGATGAATCTCCAAACCACGCACGATTATGGGGAGGAAAAGTGTTTATTGAACAGATCCAGGGGAAGAAGTTAAGGGAAGGCAGGCCCCCTTTCACAGAAGCAAGCAGAGACAGAGACAGAAGCCCAGCACCAGCAGCCAGCAAGCACACTGTAACACACTGGGATTCCCAAAATGCAGATCTCCAGACCAGGGTTCTGGCTCTTCTTTTGCAGATCTACCCTTAGTATTTTATACCCAAATTAGAAAGGGTCAGTCCCCAGGAGGCTGGGCCAAAGTGGCACTTCCTCCAGCCAGAAGCCTGGAGACCATTAATAATTTTAATAAATCCTTAATTCTTTTGGGGGACATTATTCAAAACTACCACACAACCCTGGCTGTTAACAGGGTTAACAGCTTTCCCACTATGATGGCAAAAATAATAATTAACGCATCACAATAAAACCTAACAGTAAATTTCCAATAAGTTCAGTGCATGTTTGTGTTAGATATACTTCTTAAAGCATTTTCAGTCAAGTTAAAATTATAGTTTTTGTATATAATAATGAAATTATGTCCATACCATGGAAAGCGTTAGATACATGAATCTTATTGCAGCAGGTATGTGTAAACCTTTCAAAGCTTTGAGAAAACAAGAAGTCAAAATTCCCATTATCAAATTCACTTTCTCAAGGATTTGGAAGAGAGAGAAAAGCCAAGGCCTACTTCAAGCAAAGAGAAGTGAGGAAGCAGACTGATGACCCGTCCCTCGTTTCAAATGCTATTATGAGTCTGTCTTGGTTAATCCATATGTTTGTTTCACGACTGTGGCATTGATGGAACATGCTGGAAAGATGATTACAGACAAGCCAGGTGGAGGTGATAAGGAAAGTGTGACAGACAGGTGTGGAGGGAAGTGATTCCCCAGTTCAACAGAGGTAAAATTATCACTTGGAAAGACACACTACGCACAGGCTATTTGAATAAGTGAGATTTTGTGTAGAAGAAAATATGGGCACTGATGGAACCTTAGGAAAAAAATCTTCTGATAACATCCTATTGTTGCAACGTGACATGTGGGATTAATAGTGTCTATCAGAATCCTGTCTAGTAGAGAAAGATTTTTTTAAATGATTTTCCTCTGTCAACTATAAATTTAGTGAGCCAAATATATTTCAAAAATAGAGTGGTAGTCTATTACTGAAACCATTCCTAAGATATAGGCCTCTTGTAAAGAAAAATGTCAATGCTTAATGGAAATCAAAAATTAAGCTATCAGCTGGGCATGGTGGTACACGCCTTTAAATCCCATCACTAGGGAGGCAGAGGTAGGAGGATTGCCATGAGTTCAAGGCCACCCTGAGACTACACAGTGAATTCCAGGTCAGCCTGGACTAGAGCGAGACCCTACCTCGAAAAACCAAAAAAAAAATTAATTCCCCAAGTTATCAGAAAACATTCAAATCCTCTCCAAATATCTATGAAAATAAAGCCAAATGAACCTGATGTCAACCCTCAACTCAAACTCTAAGAAGAAATCTCTTTAGATGTGAAGGTATTTATCCTAATAGCATGACAGACAAAACTAGGAAAAGTCCTAAGAAACCTTAGGGGTTGAAAGTGTTTATACGGTATCATGCAGTGAAACCCTTAATTGAAATAAATACTTTAAACTTGTTAAAATTAGAAAAAGCCCACAAAACATGAAAAAAGATAACCTAAAGAAAGCTAACTTCCTTCCTCCCTTCTGGCTGTGATCATCTGTATCATTGATGATTACTGGGCTTCCTCTGGTGTGTCCATGTTGATGGACAAGTGGATTATCATCGGCCCACTCCAAGTCCAAGTCCTCAAAGAAGATGCAGAAAGCATGGATCAAATTTTCTATTTTCATTCGTACATAAAAGCATAGCTAGGGCTGAAGAGATGGCTTAACGGTTAAGGCGTTTGCCTGCAATGCAGAAGGACCAGAGTTTGATTCCCCAGTGCCCACATACAGCCAGATGCACAAGAGGGTGCATGTGTCTGGAGTTCATTTGCAGTGGCTGGAGGTCTTGGTGCTCTCTCTCTCTCTCAAATAAATAAAATATTTTAAAATAAAAAAGCAGAGTTAATGCAACATTCCTGTGAGATTTAAGCTCAACTGTCAGGGGTGAAAGCTTTTGGGGCCTTTGGAGGCACCCCCTGGCTTGGTCTCAGGATGTCACCTGACAGCCTGCTGAGAGGGGCTTGGCTTAATGAGTTTCAGGAGGGAGTCCTGATTAGGATATTTGCACATCATGCCCACAGGTTTTTGTCATAGACCAATAAATAGCTCCCTGATTGGCCAGGAAGCTCTATATATACTGCCTCGTTCCCCGCAATAAAAGACACGTTCATCAACCCACAAAGGGTGTGTGTGTGTATCTGTATGATCACTGCCCCTGCGGGCGGCAGGCAGTGATACTCAACCACAAGAATTTTAGAGCTAAAAGATAGGGAAAGAAAGGATCTGGTCCTAGAGGCTTGGATTTGGGCATTGAGATGTGCCTTCCTGTCCAGGAAGCCTCTGTGCCAGGGGCCCTGGTGCTGGGAGCTATGTTCCCAGTGGCTGGATCAAGCTGCCTGCCTCTTCTACCTCTGAAGAATAGTTTCAAGCTCTCCCCAGTATCTAGCTCTGTTCTGAAAGCAATCTAGCACAGGAATTGGAACACACTGGAAATGAAGCATCTAAGCATCGTTAATAGCGTGCAAAGGGGCGAGCAGGTGAAGAAGGTCACAGAGCAATAGCATGAGCCAAGAGAAAACCAGGAGGTGAGGCAAACATAGCAACTATATGACTACGATGCATTGCAGAGTAGAAACATGAGCCACACTGGGTGGAAATGGGGATCAAAATGTCTTCTAGGCTCACAGGACTCCCTTCCTATCAAAAAGGCACTCAATGCACACAAAAAATTTCATCAAATACCTAGTTTATAAGAAACATACATCAGTCAGAAAAGAGACAGTATTAAATTTATTTTTTTAAATATTTTATTTATTCATTTTCAAGCAGAGAGATGAGAGAGAGAGAGAGAGAGAGAGAGAGAGAGAGAGAGAGAGAGAGAGAGAGAGAGAGAGAGAATGCACCAGGGCCAGGGCCACCACCTTGTGGGTCTGGCTTATGTGGGTCCTGGGGAATTGAACCCGGGGCCTTAGGCACTGAAGGCAAGTGCCTTAACCGCGGAGCCATCTCTCCAACCCATGTTTTTTCTTTTTCTGGTTTTTCTAGGCAGGGTCTCGCTCTAGCCCAGGCTGACCTGGAATTCACTCTGTAGTCTCAGGGTGGCCTTGAACTCACGGCGATCCTCCCACCTCTGCCTCCCGGGTGCTGGGATTAAAGACATGCGCCACCATACCCGGCTCCATGAAAGTCATTTATGATGGCAGTGATCTCAAGGAAAACACTGTACAGGAATATGGAAGCAGAAAGAAATATGAGTTCAACTTCTGCCTTTCCTCATTCTCCTTGCTTCACTCTGGAAAAGCAATTGCACACACAGGGTTAAAAGAGCTGAGGAGAAAAAATGAAAAAACTGTGTTTTACATTCCTCCTTACCTGGGTTAGTGGGTGTCTACAAAATCCAAGGGTCTGAGTACAGACCTCCTGGGAAGGGAACCAGTGTGAGCCTCAGTGGTAAATCAGGCCACAGGTAGGAGTGTGGTCAAAAAAACATAGTAAAAGGATTATTTGGAACTAGGTGGAGCACAGACAGTACTCACTGCTTGTGGGCAAAGTAGCAAAAGCTCAGATGCATCAAGGGTAGACACAGAATTCTCTAGTGTGTCTTCTAATAAAAAATCAGAATTAGAAGAGAAGGGGGAAAAATAAAGAAAGAAGTTAGAGTGGATTCGTTTCCAAAGAAACCACAAAACATAAGTAAAAGAAAGGTGAAATTCTCCACACTGAGAAGATCCATCAATAACCCAGCCCAAGGAATGTAAAAAAGAATTGGCAAAAGTGAGTGTTTTTTCTTCCAAAATTCCAGAACAGTATAGAAAGAGGTGGATATGTTGGATAGCAGCAACTAGATTTTAAGTTAGCTCTCAGAATTTCATTCTTCATAAGGCTCTCTCTCTCTCTCTCTCTTTTTTCTTTTTGGCTTTATGTGGGTACTGGGAATCAAACTCAGGCTGTTAGGCTTTGTAGACAAGTGCCTTAAACAGAGCCATCTTTCTAGCCCAAGACTTCTTTTTTTAAATTCCTTTATTTATTCATTTTCAAGCAGAGAGATACAGAGAGAGAGAGAGAGAGAGAGAGAGAGAGAGAGAGAGAGAGAGAGAGAGTACCAGGGCCACCACCTTGTGGGTCTGGCCTATATGGGTCCTGGGGAATTGAACCCGGGGTCTTAGGCATTAGAGGCAAGTGCCTTAACCGCTGAGCCATCTCTCCAGCCCAAGACTTACTTCTTGAAGGCTGCACTCTCTGAGTTTTGCTGGGATCCTGAGAGCAGCGATACCTGTCCATGTCCATGTCCTCAGATCCAACAGCAAAGCCTGAAGCAACACTTAGTATAAACTCATAGAGCCATTATGGAAAACGGCATTCGGCTTCCTCAAACTATCAGATGTAGAACTACCATATAATCCAAACAGTCCTGCTGTGTAGTATCTATAACCAAAGAACTTGAAATCAGTAAACCAAGGAGGTATCTGGTCTTCCCATGTTCAATACAGCACTCTTCCTGATAGTCAAGCTATAAATCAATGTAGATATCTGTTTATGAATGGATGAATGAAGAAAGAAAGTGAATACGGGTGAAATATTATTTGGGCATTATGAATAAGGAACACCTACCATTTGTAACAAAATGCATGAATCTTGAAGACACTATGCTGAATCAAGCAGGCCAGGCATGGAAGGAATTATTTCATGTATATGTGAAATCTAAGATAGTTTGATGCAGAGATTGAAACAGTGGCTACCGCCATTGAGGTGAGGTGGAGAAATCGGATTTCCCCAAGTGGCTAAACATTGAGTCATAAAATAAATAAGCTCTTTGTATCTAGTGAGCAGCATGACAAATATAAGTGATAATACACTATTGTATACTTCCAATTTGCTAAGAATATAAATCTTAAGTGTTCTTACTCTCTACACACAGTTACAATGATGCCAAGCCATACTGTGTTAATTAACATGACTTTGGTAATCATTTCCAAGGTATGTGTATCCATGATCAGATTCTCTACCTTAGCAGTATGTATAATATTTATTTCCCAGCTATAGTACAATAAATCTGGAAAAAAACAAATAAAAAACATAACTAACAATCTGAAAGCAATCAGATAAAAATAAAGATGTGAGGAAAAAGAAACAGTTAAGGCTAAATGTTTGCTTTTATAGTTAGAAAGGTGATCTATCCTCAGGCTATCTTAGTAGTAATCTTAGTTATAGAGAACGGGAAAGGAGGTAAGGAAAAGTATATAAAATGCCGTATGTTGGAGGGAGCTGTATATTTCACCTAAAGTTAGGCCTAAATAGAAAAGCATAAATATAACAGAATATTTTTAAATGACAGGCAAACTATTAGACTAGAATAATGTATGCCTTCCACAATCAGCAGAAAGGAAGACACAGGACCACAAACTCAATCAACCAAGCAAAGGTCGAAAAATAAAACAGAAAACAGCCATGGCGGAGAAGTAGAAAGAATAAATTGGGTAAACATAAGTAATATAGATATTACAACTACTCCAATTAACATACACTACAGAAACTAGTATATGAAGCGAAAGACTTGAAATGTTTCAGAGGTATTTTGTGTTGACAAAGAATATACCCTACCAAGAATAGTCTATGAACATAGTGTCAAAATATACCAGGGAGATCACCAACCACCCATTAAGAGGACACATGGCTCTCCAGATTGTGGGATGTTCACTCCGTCTGTGATCAAAAGATAAAATAAATCCAAAGTCAGAAAGTCTCTGGCCTCTTGTGCTCCTTTCAGAATGCTTGAAGTCCCTGAAATAAAAAAATACACAAAAAAATGGATCTAGGGAGATGTGTACAGCAAGGAAACTTAGAGCTGAGACAGTATAGCAATGCATCAAATTAAATTATGAGAATTAGTCAACATCATAAAGAGAGATATTTCTTTGTACTGTAGATATTCATTCTTAAAATGAATGAGCGGGTTTGTAAGGATTTTAAGTCACAGCAATGCAACTCTATTCCCAAAATGGTGCTTAGATATTTGGGGAAAGGATAAAGAAATAAAGTCACTGAAGGTTAT